>VZTQ01001018.1:301817-387976 GCA_013400755.1 Pelecanoides urinatrix
GAGTCAGACAATGCTGATAATTTAAAATAAAGGTTTCAAGATTAAAAAAAATACTAAAAAAGATGCATCAATTTAAATTCAAACCTTTCTTATTAAATCTGACACAGATTTACCCTGATGTAATAATTATTAAATTAGTACTCTGCTTGACTAAATATTGTCCTTTTTTAATAGCCAAGCTGCAGCATCAAATCTGAAGAGCTTTGTAGATGAAATGTAGTTTATATACACCCAAGTCAACAACGTTTCTGCATGGGCAAAGTCTGAAAATTCTCACTTGTATTTTTGATATAGTTTTGCCAGTAAAAGGTCACGATCTTTTAAAAATTACTTCATCATTAACAATAATTAATGAGGATCGTGCAATATTACAGAGATCAGTATGTTTTATAGGATTTGTGATATTAATTAAATATGTAACTACGAAGCTTGCTCTTTGTGCTGGTTCAGTTCCTGAAAAGATCAAACAGATCTGTTGAAAGCAAGATGACACAAGGCTCACTTAGAGGAATGTGACCCAAATGTACTTTCAAAAAAAGTAAGTTTTATCTGAATAGAATATGACACAATCTTTTTTCCAATTAAAGTTACATGATCTAGCATATTACTAATATACACACATAAAATTATTTCTATTAAACCCTATGATCATCACTAAACTCTTCCTGATACACTGTATGTTAAGAAACATACTGTCATTCCTAGCAGAAAAAAAAAAGTTCTGTTTTATTTGTATAGATAGACTGAGACTAAAGAATTTGAGGACTAAGAGACTCAATTCACATATGTCCATCATTTGTCAGAGATGAAAACTAAATTTGGTGAGCTAGCAGGCCAGATAATGAAATCCCACTCTCCTTTGACTTTGCCAAGGCCTTTATCTGTAGAAAAACCTGAATTAAAAGGAAGTGTAATGGACCCACTTCTGTTACTCCACATAGCATATTCACTAAATGGAAGATCTGGGCACAGAAAGGCTGCGGCGTCAATACTTATTAATTCCTCTGTAGAACAAGTTTTTGAAACAGCCTTCTTAAAACAAACGAGAAAAGTCAGTAGGGAAAAGAAATATAGGTGGAATCAGCCGTATAAAAAGACTTCTATTACACTTTGCAGGAAAGGCTTCATCCTTGGGAAAATATGATCCAGGCAATGCTGCCAAGGCCAGAGACCTACAGAACAGAAACATGCTGAGTGAGAGTTCCTTATGAAGGCTGCGGCTGTCCCAGGAGGCAGTATTTCTTTATACGCCTAATTTTCCATGAGCTGAAAACTCCTTTCCATGTATCTGCACACTGGAAAACATTCCATTTGGAAAACACATGCTCCAGTCTCTCTGACCATTCTAATTGGTAACAATTAAGGAAGATTTTTTTTTTCCCCCTTTCAAAAGGATTCTGCATTTGAAACACCTGAAGTGTTAAAAACTTAAAAGGTAAACCAGGAAAAATTACTGGACACTACCCAGCTTGCAAGTCTTTCAGTGGTCTCCCAACAAGAATATAAAGACTAAACTAAAATTAAATTAACAATAAATAAAATAAATAACAATGCCATGAGGATTTTATTACAGCATTCCCGGTATTTTTTTGCTTCCAACTTTCCTATCCTATTTAGGAGCTTCCAATGCTTTATCACCATTCAGAACCTGCAATGTCAAGTTGCTCGAGTCAAGTCATGTTCAAGCACGGAAGTGTGTGAAACTTGCTGTTTTAGAAGGATTTACTCAAACACCAATGGCTTTGCAGGATGGAGGTTTCAGATTGTTGCCATCCTTGGAAGACACTTATGTGGCAATTCTGGACAAGCCCAAGGCATGTATTTTACTACATTAATAATAAACCAAGCATCACTAGTATCTGAAACAACGTAAACAGCTACACTTACTATCAATTAGCATCTTTTTTAAGTAGACATTTCTTTTATCTTAAAAATTTATTTTAAATTATATTGAAGAGAAAGAACATGTTCCTTTGAAACTTTTCCCCTCGCTATTGGTCCACTTACACACAAACTGTTCTCATATTACAATTTGTTTTCTTTGGGCCAGTTAACACAATCTGATGTTGATGAATTTATTCAAATGAAATCATTTTCATGCTTCTCTTTGTTCCCGTAGTGAAGTCATAATTGTGTTTTTATAACATTACAGCTATAACCAAATTGTGAATTCATGACATTATGGCTATATCCATGGCAAATGGCTGAAGTTATAAACTAAAAACTATAGTTTCACTGCAAGTAGCAGCTAGGCTGGAAAAAACAGGACTCCTAAAAAAAACAGGAATACAGAAAGCTTTCACTACATTCAGCGTATTTTTTTTTCCCCTATTTCTGCTCCTCAACTATGTCAGTGTAACTGCCCAAGTGGCATGCAAAGGATCTTTCTATCGCTGACTTCAGCCTTTTTCTTGTTTCCCATATTTATAAGAAACCTCATTCTCAATACTTCGCCCTGCCTGACCACTTGAATTTTCATATTAGATGTTCAATACTACTTCGTATTTGGTGAGAAGGGGTTTGTGAATGTTGGTTTAACTTAAGGGCCTTTCACAACAGTTTGTTAGTTGTCTAAAGATTTCCCCCCCCCGTCTGCAAGAGAAATTTCTTTTGGTCAAATTCTTAGTCAGTCACCTTTGGAGATCATTCTTTCTCCCTGCTCCAAAATACTCCCTAGTCCATATACCTTCAGAATGCTTCTTCATACAGCTTCTTTACTTCTTTTATCTTAGCTATGTTCTCCCTGCTAGGAAAATGCTGTTTCCTATGACTATAACCATTAAGGGGTTGAAAGTTTGGGGACTGAAGAAATGGTACAGTGCATGCCTTCATATTTTAAAAATTGATAATACACATTGTAATGAACAAGTGATTATTCTTAAGGATAAATGACTAGATAATCCATGAAAACTTCTTAAACCTGTTTGCACTCTACACCGCATGCAATTCAAGTAAGCCGGATAGAATGACTTTTATCTTCTGATTATGATACATATGGCACTAGGCATTATAAAAGCGTAACAGTAAACAGGTGCCTGTGAAAACAAAAAAACACCCCAACAAACCACAAACCTCCCACACATCCAAATTCCCCATACATAAGCATGACATATATAAGCATAGGCATAAAAGTTCTCCTTGATTTTCTTCATATTCCAATTGCAAAATAATCCACTTTGGATTGTACACACAACGACAAAAAACTAGTATTTCAAAGTAGCTAAGAGTTTATTAAGTCCTTTTTCAAATGAAATCACATACTTCATCAATATGTGCTAAGGGCTCATAAGCCTCATAGAGGTAAAAAATGCTTCATACACTTATAGGTTATTAAGTTATTATTAAAAACTACTATTACTGAGCAGCCCAACTCTTATGCTATTTTGGAACAGAGAACTACAGTTCGGCCCTCTGAGAACTGATCCCGCCCTCCTTTGTAGGATCAAGTATTATAAATTATCTCTTACAAAGCTCTGTTTTACCTGACTACCATCCTCCTACTCCTGAAGCCACACGGCCCGTGCTCAGGAAGACAGCGCACATCACTTCCTCGTTCTCATTAATCTTGTATCTTCTCCCCTCAAATCTGGACCTGGAAAACCCTGCCTTTTTCTCCACACCACACTGGTTAAGCTACCCCGCTAGAACTGGCTTTGTTGTAATAGTGAATCCCTGACAATACTAACTTCCTTCCAAAAACTACTGACTCTGATGGCAGTGGATATGTTTGCTTTATGAGAAGCAGTTAGTACAATGATCAAGATTTTCAAAACAAAATAATTTCAGATCTTTCTTACCGACTTGTTGTTTGAAAGCATGAATGTAAACCAACTAGGAATGGGTTACTGGATGCCTGTTCAAACACATGTTTCTCTGTCTGTACCCAATCAATATCCTGAAATAGAGTAATTGAACAATCAGAACTCCTGCTGGATAACCACTGTGGGTATTCCCAGAAAAGCAATTGTGAACATCTATGCTCCCTTACGTATACCGTCATTGTTACATATGTTCTTCAGAAAGACAAAACCCCCTAAAATCTAGAGGAAGTTATAAAACTTTTTAATTAAATTGTATATTCAGAAGTTTAACCATTTAGAAAGGTCTGCACAAAATTTAAGCCATTCAAAAATATCATACGTCTGCAATATTTGATACACTGCTCATACTGCTTCATAGAAATAAATTCAATTATCTCAGATAAATGATCCTAAGGCTGCTGAAGCAATTCATGCCAGTAACACAAGCAATGAGAATCTCCAGTTTTTAAAAGGTTCAAATAAGCTGTACTTCATTTTCTCATCTGAAACTCAAAATTAATTCAATGAAACCACCAAAACCTGATTAGTTTGTCCAACCAAAATAATTCTCAAAAGTATCACAAACTACCTTTAATACTTCAACAGGGAGAAATCCTGAATACACAGTGCAATATCATATAATAAAAACCTACCAAAATTTGAATGATACTAGTATAGTACTGCAAAATTCAGATCCATAATAACAAAGCATTTAATCATTTTTCATATAACCATAGAAAATTTAAACCTTACAGACAACTGGTTTTAGCAGTAGATATTCACTCTTCATACAACACACTGATCATGTTCCACCCTGCAAACACTCAATACCCTGCCAACAAACTAAAAATACAGTTGTTCTAAAAATTCTCCATTTCCAACAGATACTTTCAGCTTTCCAACTGATCTGGAGACAACAAAGACAGATACTGAGAAACCAGGCCTTCCTGTCAAGGATAGTTAGTGCAACTGAAATCTCAAAGGAAACCAAGAAATGTCACCATCAAATCAAATCAATCTGTTAGGTTTTGTGTTCAGACAGACGCTCCTGAAGATATAACACCTTGGAAGGGTAAACCTGGGTCCAAACATGAGCCAAAAATCCAATTTTGAATAAAACCATAAACATGTCCACTTCTGTTTATTTTTACCGAATGACCTTCTCTTTAAGAGTCTTTAAACGAACCCCTTTGTTATTGCACCTGTGTGCTAGTGCATTATTATATTAGTGCACTACTGTAAACAAGATTAAGCTTAGAGAAATTTAATAGCAGAAACCCGGATATTTGATTTGCCTCAATCTCATTTAGAAAAGAATCTTTACTTCTCTCCAATATCAACCATTACCTGGAAAGCACTAGCTGATTTAAACATACTGATACTTGCTATGTAATTAATTTTCTTTCTCCATGAAACACTTACTAGGTGAAATTTCCATTACTTGCAGTATAACATGCATTCACAGAATTCAGTGAATTTTCTATCAGTTCCCAGAATTTCATTACACAGTCTATCTTACAGAAAAGAAAAAACAATTAGCTCAATCTTCTATGTCATTATCTATGAGAACCAATGTTCAAGAAAGACTTTTCTCATCTACCCCTGATTCTCAGGAACAACTGCATAACTCATTAAATAATACTTTCCTTTAGCTTCTACCTTCTTGGAAAAACACATTAAAAAGGAAACAGTAAATAAACCACACAACAGTCTAATCTTCAGTCATTAAAAAAAACATCAAATAAATGAGCCAGACAAAGTCTTGCAGAAGAACTTTACAACTTACTCTCCTAACCCTAGCCTCTGGAATAATGACAAAAATTTTAGCCAGATTGAAACTACCAACAGAACACCCTACTTTCAAGAAATCCAGTCTTGCTAACAGCATAAAATTAATACAACATCATCAGCTTAAAAATTGCATTCTATTTGAAAAATTCACTTTCTATTTTAAGAACAGCTATGTAAGAAATTCCCTATACGGTGAATGACTGTACATCTCTTATTTTATTTTATTAGAGTTTGGGATTCCACCCACAAGGATGACACAGTACTTCTTTACTCTTCAAATATTTAATGGTTTTATACTTTATGTACCCTATCATACACATCGCCACTCCTGCACGAGTGTGTCAGACGGCAGCGTTCCAATACAGCTGGTAGCCTGACAACACTTCTTACCCTTCTGTCAGGTCTCTCAGCTGTTTTATCAGGGCCGTGGTCTGACCACAGGCATACCAGTTACCCCATCCCCTGTTCCATTACTTCACACGGCCGCTTCCAGCCTAATGGCACTGTAGGTGGTTCAAATCTGCCTTCCTTGCTTGCCGTGACTGGTTCATCACATTTACGAAAAAAATAGAATGGATATAAAATCCATATCTTTCAAGAAGTGTGAATATTATAGAAAAAAGATGAAGGGTTGCATTGTTTTGTTTTTGTTTTTTCTTTTTCTCCCCCATCCAACCTCCCCGTCAAACCTGTGCATTTGAGATCCTGTATTAAAAAAATTTCAAATGCATTTTGAAAATAATTGAGAAATGCAGCACTGATTTCTGTGGGAGACAATTTTTTTATACATGCCAGTTAAATCATAGTGACCTCAAATAGTAGTAGCATAATTTTTTTAAACCCATGGAAAAAAATACTGCAGAGTACTGTGTCACTTGCACATGAGCTCTATAATTGTGACTGTAAGAACACAGTTTCAGCTCCTATTCTGAAATACAGACAATACTTTGCAGCTACATTCATTTGCCTTGGAAAACATCTTTGTTTTCTTTCAAAAGTGCCCAAGTTGCACCCTATTTATCTCATCACTTACAGATTAGTGCATCCAGGCTGGAATATTTTTCACATGCATTCTACTAAGACTGTTAATAATTGTTAATTGTTATTAAAATAAGGGAGATTCCTCTCAGATTTAATGTTGGTGCTTCATGCAGACAGTTGAAGACAAATGAATTCAAAAGTCAGCAAAACTTCTATTACAGTAATGTTTAAAACATTAGCTGCTTTCTTAGTTGAATGTTTTTTGTTAAAGCATACTAAGTTTTTACAGTATGTAACAGAATGCAATTAACAGACTTTTACCTCATCATCATGGACCAATTCTTTTTTCACTACTTTCATAGCATAAATTTGATCATTCTTTTTTAACCGAACTAAAAGAACTTTGGCATAACTTCCACGTCCGATAACTCTGATTAAATCAAAGTCCTGTAGTCCAAGCCCCTGAGAAATCTTAATTCCATCCATTCCATCAATGACTGGTTTGATATCCTGTATGAAAAGAAACAGATGCTAGAAACAGAAGGCATTTTCATAACAAGTAACTGTTAAAGCAAAGAGGTCTTTAACCACTGGACAGAATTTGCTGAGTTTGCTCGCCATTGTCACTGGCATACAGATCTGAATGGCTGATTATAATACTTCCGTTTAGAAACATTTGGTTGGTATTTGGTTTTGCTCTTACTAAAAGTTACTATGATATTCAAGGCAGAACCATTTAAATATTCCCTACTGGAAAACAGAAGGCAATGCCTTGAGAAATGAGGTTTTATTCAAATTCTTGAACCACAGGCTATGTAGAAGTATCCTTTGCCGTAAGTGAAGAGCATCTTTCATATTCTGACAGATATTGTAGTACAACCTAAAAATAGGACAGCTAAGGAAACAATGATTTGCTAATGAATATACATGTCTCAGTTTCAGTTTAGGCAACAACTGCCTCTATCAAGTTCACTACAGTTTTAATGAAAATGAAGATTTCTAATAGGTGCCTGGCAACATACAGAAGCAGAACATACAGATGCCAATTTCTCAAGTGCGAGAATTTTCAGGAGATCGTCCACTATGAAGAATGTTATTTTTAAAATCATTATTTAAGAAGATAAAATTTATTTTAACTGTTTGCTGGAATTAGATGTGAACATGTGAGACTGAAGATCAAGCAGCTGAACTAGACAAATGCTGTATGTACTTTGACATTTCATGTTTTACAAATATATACAATGCTTTGACATACTTCTGTGGCCTATTTTTATCTGACCTTATACTACTGTACTTGTAGACAGATCAGCATTCTGCTGAGCTATGGGAAGTATTTATATAAAGAATCTTGATCTAGGATTGACTGCTATTAGAAGAGATTGCTCTGAGCTTAAAGATTCTAGTCAAAGCAGCTCCCAGAATGCCACTTCCTCTCTATAGGATACCTTAAATTATTTTACTAAAACTCAAAAGCAAGGTGGGAAAATCAGAGCAGCATAATTCAGGATAGTTGAGCAAACAGCACCTATCAAAATTTAAACACAAACACTATCTACCTGAGTACTAACCGCAGTAGAAGTCAGCAATTCTAGATAGCAATTAAAATTCTCTGACATGTTTTAAATTTATGCCCTTCCATCTCTGAGTTTGAGATAAAAATCTAAAGACATGCGACCAAAAATAAGGCAGTCACTTACCCAAGAGCAGGAACTACTCAAGTGTGAAATAATGGTAGTGACAAGTATTGTAGTAGAGGTAGAGGAAAAAAGGTGCAGGCTTGTTTGAAGTGGGATATCAAATTAACTGCTAGTGTTCTGCAGAATGCATTCTATTTATTTAAAAATGCTTCTGGCATATTTAAAGAAATGTCTTGAAGCCTTTTAGAATTAAAACTATTGGGATTTCTCAAACTGCTTTAAGGGAATAACATTCTTGGTATGCAGAGATTGTGTCAGACCATCTACAAAAGAGCTGAAAAACAGTTTAAGTGTATGTTACTCTACTTTTATTTCCACAGGAGCTGTCTATAAAGTATTAGGTATTATTTACATGAAACATCTCAGAGAGTTGGATAGTTATGTATTATCAGACTGAACCAACTTTCACAATGATAGCCTGTAGAGGTAGCCTGAGGGTGATAAAGGGTGTGCATCCATTAGAGAGAGCAGACAAGACAATATCAAAGCCACTGTTTGTTGCAAGGACCAATAAAGTCAAACCCTCTGCTAAACCACTGTTTTTCCAACATGAATGGAGGGGAGGAAAAAAAGAGAAAAAAGAAAAAAGTCTTTCTCACATCATGATTGGGATAATAAGAGCTGTACACAGAAGAAATCTGAAAAATCCAACAAAAATGTTTAAATAAAAATACCAGTTTTCACAAAGAAAACCCAGACTCCTTTTTTTTTAAAAGGTAGCAGAAAAAAAATACAACAAATAATGAGCTATTTTATGAAAAGCTGTATGACTAAGAGTGTGTAAATGTGAATTACAAAAGTATTTTTAAAACATACCTCAGAGTCATCTTTAATGTTGTCATGTTTCCGGTTTGAAGGAATGTAGGGAACTGGAAAAGAAATCAAACAAGTAGTGTGGTTATTAAGACCTTCATTACAAATAATTTTACAAATTGATAAATGGAAAGATGACTTCGTAGCTTAGGGTCAGCAGTTTGCTTTTAATACTATGGGACAGTTGATCAAATTTTTCCACTTTATTCTTGTAATCCTGACAGCAGATCCTAAGGGCACTGCAGAAACAACCAACTCCGAGACGGTAAAAAATTCATCAATGAACCTTTGAGCTCATAATAATACCTGACAACAGCCAGAGTCATTTTGGAGAATGGATGTGATAAATGGGCCCTTAAAAAAGACAGGTTAAACCATCAAAAATATTAACCTAGAAAGAGTACTCCAAATCGCACAAAATTAAGAAATACTTAAAGTCTGAGGGTGCACTTATGTTAGCATCATAGTTTGGATCTGAAGTGTAGGTTTTTTGTTTGTTTTAAAAAGTAAATCTATTGTTGCCAATTGCTCCATGCTTAACTTCACATTCTGGAATGGTTTCAGAGCATATGAAATTCGGATGAAAACCAACCAGATGATATGCTTCAGAAGTACATTTACTGTAATTGAATCCCTAATCTTGTTTAGTCCCACGGACTAAACTAGAGCTAATCCAAAGTAAACTTAAAAAAAAAAACCACAAACAAACAAAAACAAAAAAAAACCCAAACCAAACAGGTGGAGTGGAAACTGGGCTTCCAAATAGGGAAACACATGAATTCCAGCTTAACAAGAAAGTACTCACTTCCATCAGTTTCTTCTGAAGGGAGGTCAACTTGATCATTTTTATCATCTAACTGAGGTTCCTGGGAAGGCATGACCGAATCCTTGCAAAATACGTAAGTTATATGGGAAAAAACACATCGGTTTATGCAGTCTTTTAAGTATGTCTTGCCATATAACTACAATACAATGAGAACCTTACATTTTTATCTTCCAGAATGAAAACTGGATTTTGTAGAAAGTATTTCTGAATATTAACATTGCGTAATGCACTATAAAACCAGCCTACCTAAATGCTCTGTCAGCCATTCCCTGCAACTACAACAGATGTTTAGCTGTCTTCTAAAAGTAAGATTAGTGTATTTTATTGCAAAGTTCAAACTTTAATTCTAGTTAAGACTTCTGAGGCTGTTTCACATGGAACTGCAACAAAGTAAACACTTCAGCATGATGTTACACACTCAATTTAGAGCACTGGCATATTCCTTTCCTGTTTAAAAAACATGAATTGTTATTCTTTATGCAAGGGTATTGCATAAATTGGTAAAGATCACAATACCAAATAGTTTCATAGTATATTTGGACCCTGATCTCATTCACAACTCATAATGAGACATGCAGGACTATTCCAACATACATAAATAAATTGGCAAATAATCTAGAAATGTCAAGGCAAGTCATATGCAATACCAATAAAGAAAAATACTGGTTTGAGTTTTGAGTGAGAGACAACATGATGCAACACCCAGTGAGATCCTGGTTATAGTCTGTGATGAGCATGGGGAAGGGCTAAAATTCAGGGATACAGATTAATGTTTAAGGCCTAGGAAACACACTAGAGTTGCCACTGGAATATTGAGGAGAATGGAGAAGATGAGAACAGTACTGCAGAAACTGAGATGGCAAGAACATGAAAGCAACAAGCCTTTTTGCAAGCAGTAGCACAAAAAACACATTATGCCTTAGTTCTTAAAACATTCCCATGGCTAAAAGGAACAAACGCTAAGATTGTCAGTGACAATTTTTTATCTACCTGTAGAATACAATAAGTCTACTGCAGAAGTCAAACTCAAGCTTGCTTACACTTAAGTCATATAACAAGTTTTCTTTTCTCACTTTGCCTCTACTGCTCACAATCCAAAGGCTTGTCCTCCCTAGATATTTCAGAAACTGAAAACCAAATACCAGTAAGTATTACAAATCTACAACCATGCACAGCATTTAATTACTTCAGATGCACATCTAGAAACAGCAACACAGGACACAGTGAAACATGCTAGCTTTATACAGAATGCAAACTTACCATATGCCTTTTGCAGGTCAGTGGAACAAGTATATGACAGCGTTTATGGACCAATAATTTGCAGTTGATACACTTGTAGCCTTGCCTTCCGAGACCCCATATCCTTTCACTGCACTGGCCACAATACGCTCTCTAAAAGCCAGAATGCATATTGTCAATTTAATTATTACTTCCTCTCTGTAGGTGAGTAGTTAACTAGCAGCAAGAATCCACCCTACAAGAACCCATCCTAGTCACCGCCTAACAGATGTTCAACAATAATTCTTTTAGTATATCCAGGGTTTCCCTAATAACTGAAGGTTACACTTCATACTTAGTATTCAGCTAAATGCAGTCCTTTTTTAATGAATGTTAAGAAAACAAGTATCTCAAGCATATGGAACACATTACATCCTAACGTTAGCAAATCATTCTTAGAGAATAGATATATTTTGAATTTCACATTCTGACAGAGGTTAACCAAATAAAACTGACAGGAATTTGTACTACACAATTACACATAAAAAGCACCCAAACTGACTAGCACAAAATGTTACAAAAGACAAGTTAAAGTATGAAGAATGTTCTAAATCTGCACCTATATACTTTAACAGTGGTAGAACATCAGCAGAAAGTTTGCATAATTACAACTCATCTATCAAGTCTGATCTAAAACCTCTGGATGTTGCACTATTTAATATCAAAAATATATGGCCCTCTTTTTTATATGTGCAACAAAATGGCATCTGAATAAATTAAATCAAAATGAGGACAAATTAAGAAGCCAGACATTCTACTGCTGACTTTAACAGGGCAGGTCTTTAAATAATTTTTCCAGTGTAAGTGTGCTGTGGTCATTTTATCCACTTTACCCAAAGTGCCAAGTAGGAATCAGATTCTTGCATGCCAAATCACCTCGTCTCAGTTATCCCTCTACGCAGTGCACAGGTTGCCAACAGAAAACTTACTCATTATTCCCTATCTGTAAATTTTCTCCAGTAATTACTGTAACAGGCTAAGACATTGCCTATCATTCTGCAAGCTCCACATGAAGTCCTGCACTCATCCCCCATTTCAGGCTTAGAGAGAACTCTGCAACTGTCCCAAAGCCACAAAACAGTGAAAGCCTGTTCCTCCCAGCAAACTGCAAGTTAGAGTGCGGTTATTCAGATCCTCAGGCTAATGAATCACACACGGTGTCCTGCCCAAAAGCGTTAAGCTACTATAAATCCTTACTAGTAGTATTAGGAAAAAATTTTTAAAAAACTAAAAAAAAGAAATAATGATCAAGGAATGGATAATTTTAAAAAAATATTTTCTGTATTGCCCTTCTCATATTTTGATAGTTGTAGAAAACAAAACATAACTACATCCCATTTATCTGTACAGCCAGTCCTCCTTGACCAGGAGAAACCCAAACTGCATTGCCCAGGAAGAAACCCATAAAACATACTACCTAATAAGAGAGGAAACTTTAGATATCTATTATAGCCACTTCTTTCAAAACTCCTGATCCATCAGAGTTCCTTCAGTATTCTTGTATAGGTTTGGCAGCAGTAATAATATTAAGACTAAATAAAATGTCTTAGGCCCTGGAAATGACATGCAAGAAAATAATGTCATTTACTTCAGTCAGACACAGGGAAGCAAGGGGCGGGGGGGAAGGATGTAGGGGCAGCTCCCAAATTCCTTCTGTAAAACAGGTATCCCTCTCATACTTCTCCAAAATGCATACAAACACAGCAATAACAAAGAGTTAGCCTTTACACTATGTTCAACAAGATTAAAGTTTAGATTCTTGCATGTGTTCATTTACCTGAATTATGTGAAACACTTTTAAAAGGTGAAAAAGGAATGATTTAATAAGTTAATACACCAGTCTTAAAAATTCAGTCAACATGAAAATTTGGTATTTAATTCAGTAATACATATATGACCAGACCATAATTTATTATTCATTTATACATTTTATTGTCACATTTTAGAGTTCATGTCAAATTTGTTACTAACTACAGTTGCATATGGTTTGCATTCTGGCTTTATAAGATTTCATTCGTATACAGATAGTTATAACAAAGTAATCTTGTTTAGGATTGTTGACAACTGGGCATGCTAATGAGGTTTCAAAAACTTTATGTGTATATTCACTATTTGCCTAATTTCAGTTAAAACATCCTTATCTACAACATTATGGATTATTAATCTGGCAGGTATGCATTCACAATGTTTCAAAGAAATGTTTCAACTATGTAACAAATAAGCACAAAAAAAAAATTTCATACTAAAAATGAAAAAAATTGAGTTGGTACACCACATTATACAAAGGCATGTTACAATTCAGATACATGACCTACATTTTTCACATATTTAGTGATAAGATACTGAGTTTAAGGGGCTTTTCCTTCTTTCAATGCAGTTTTGGGGTGGACAGCATTAGGAAAAAAATGCTAATTTCATTTAAAAAAAATGTTGCTGCTGAATCAAAAAGTTAACTCACCTCCCTGTGCTCAGTTTTGATTGGGATTCCTAAAAGTGTATACTACATTTGTACATATGCTGCAATACTTAGGCATAATGGGATAAGTGAAGGAGGTGTCTCAGCCTTAAAGCTACATTCACTTGCTTATATGGATTAAGTCAGATTGTATTTTAGCAGTTGTATTTTAGCTCAACAAACCAGCTATTTTTTCTTCTTAATTAGGTTATGTAATACCTCAGATTCAAAAGAGGTAAAGCTAACATCAAGAGCTCTAATCTTTAAGAATGACAAAAAGCAATGAAGGTAAAAGATTATGCTAACAAGCAATCAAAATCACATAAGGAGTGGAGAGGAGAAAAGCTGATCTAAGTATGCATCAGTTTAAATAGTCACCAAACCATTTTTTTAAGAGAGTTTAAACATAAATAATTTCCACCAATCATATATTATTAACTCCATCCCAGACTCAAAGACTTTCAAGTTTTTCTGATTGTTATTACCTGAATAACACTGCACAGACTGAGTCACATGAATAAGCAACTTGCTTTTCCTTTTTTTTCCACACTCAAATACAGAAAAAGCACAGACTGAGAAAACAATTACCACAGAACATTACCAAAACCGAACATTTTATGCAACAGTACTCACTCTGTTAAAACGTTTGGCTTGAAACAAATGCCCATTCACTCGGTACAGCTTCCTCCATCTTCTGGCTCCACGTCGGTAGATTGATTCTAAGAAAGAAATTAAAAAGGTGTAAAGAAGCAGCATGGTAGCACAGCAATACCAGACACACTATGTTAAGCAAGTTGTGACTTAAAACAATCTTGCTTTTCTAAATATCAACGCACAGCTAAAATCCCTGCTGATTTTTTTTTTTTTTTAAAGGCAGCTGTAAATGACAGCTTCTGCAGGATGTGCTTTCACCACTGCCTCTCCCTTTTCTCTATCCCTGTCTCTTTTTCCTCACATGATCATAATCTTGTTACAGTTCCTTGGCTGCTTGCTGTTCAAGCTCAGGTGAGAGGGACAGATAACTGTTAAAGAAACAGCTTCCTCTGGTAGAATTACGATGCTGATCTCACCATGTCACCTTCAAATGTAAACATGTAAAGGATGTTCGGTGCTAATAATGCGTTAGATATGCAATATTAAAGATGTTACAAGTCTTGAGAGTTACATTATTTGACCTCATTTTTATCTTGCCATTAAACACTACCAAATAATTTGTTCTGTTAGGGAAACAGTTCAAGTGCAGATCTGCAATTATTTCTAATATATTCTAAACATAACAACAAGAAGTCATTTAATCTGTTTAAGCCAGACTTTCCAATAGGCCATACAAGACAGCACCTAGCATCTACTCCAAATTACTTTAGTTGTCACTTTTCACATACATATGTGCAATTTTTGTGTGACTGGCTAATTAGAGAATTTAATATTTAATACTAAGTGTTGAAAAATGTGTTGTGCAACACTGGTCCTATTTAGAGCCGCACACAGCTGTAACGGTGACACAGCCAACCCCTGCCACATAACCAGGATCATCAGCTTTCCACAGCAGGCAATACAAGCGGTACTGGGTAGAGTGCGGAGTACGGGGGAAAAGTTAAGCAAAACAGGGGTGAGGTAAGCAAAAAATTCAGCAGTGATGTTAAAACTGACCATGTACTCCTGCTATCAGGAGGCTAAAAAATTTTAATAAGTTAGATTTGGCAAGATATTCGTTGTTGAATAATTAGTTCTAATTATACCTACTCAGAGATTCAAATTCAGGAGTTTTCAAAGTTTACTGTAATATTTTAAGTTAACAAGCATATTTTAGACAGTAAGACAAGTCTGACACATCCCCTTAAACATTTCCAGGAAAAGTATTTTACAGTGTTTTTATGGGTGTTATAACATCCTCTTACTTGAAAAAGAAATGTGAAAAACTAGAATAATTCTTATTTCAATTTCATTATTTTAAAGCTATCTTCAGTAACATGATGAGTAAGATTTTCAATACAAAGTCTTAACTGTATGCCTTTTTAAAAACAAATTATTTATACTAGTTACAATGCAAGTTAACACAGCTGGCAGCTTGTACAAAATATATTTCATCTACTTCAAAGAGAAAAATTACCAAGTACAGCAGTTTCATAGGGAATGGAGAACTAAACAGCATAGGAAGTATAAATAACTCCATCTGAGAAGACAACAGCAAAATATACACTTTTATGATATCTTGTCAGTGGTTACATATATGCTATATTTGGTACCAAGGTACACTGGTTCTGCCAACCAAAACAACTCAATTTCATAATACACGATTGTATTTGGTCAATATAAAGTGACCCTTGCTTCCTCCCTATCACCTTAACTGGGCCTGTCATAGCGCTTTATTCTTCTCTTCTAGAAAAGTTGCAACTTCTCCATGAGAATCTCAATCAGGAAGGGGAGGAGGGTTGTGTTTGTTTGTTTTAATTTGTTTTTAAACTGAGATTCCAATATTATGTTATCTGTTAAAGCTGTCATTTAATCAGTACGATACAAGTGAAATTATCATCAGCAAAGAATATTTAATATAAAACCTATGATAGACTTGATTGATAAACATTGCTACATTCTGACAAGGTATTAAACTGTAAATTTATAGTCCTCAGAAGTTAATGCAAAACTACCTTAAATTTTCATATTTAATGTTTCTTTCAAGTTTTAAACAGTTAAGTTTTAAATAGCCGCACCGTATCAGAGATGTTTTTTTTTCTAAATTAAAAAACCCAAACATTTTCACTGTCAAAAGATAATGCAATAATAAATAGTTTCTTTGTTGAAAAATCATTTTAACTTGATATTGAGCAAGCCAAAAATCACAGGCTACAAAATAAAGTGTGTGAACACTGATTGTAATACTGGGTCTGATTTTAGATACTCTATTTTTGTCCTTCAAAAGCAAGGCATGTAGAAGTATTGAAATTTCTGTGACTCCACAACTCTACAGTGCCAAATCTGCAAAAATTCATATGTTACTCTATTCGCATGAGTCCAGTGTTGGCTTGCAAGCATTTGAAACAGACATTGCACTATTAAATGAGTTGTTAACAATTTGGGAAAAAAAAAACTTCTCAAAGAAGCTGAAAGACTGCACGCCATAGAAGTGGCAAAGATACAGTTACTAGAATAGAGATGTATCACTTGATAGGTTTATTTGACTCAAATAGCCCTTCAAAATCTGCCAAATATAAACTTCACAGCAAACAAAAAACCCTGCTTTTCCTAAGTGCAAAGAAAATTTAAATGAGAACCTGGCAAAACTATTGCAAAGTTTTTGCCTAAAAATATGCTCAAACAGAAACATCAATGAAAAACTGTTCCACCATTTGTAGGATGACTTTTCACCAAGAGGAAAAAAAACTTCACAAGGATTTTTTCCAAAATAGATAATTGATTCATTAGACAAAGCACCATATGGAGGCAACCTAATACATCTGTGTTCTGAACATTAACTTATCACTGACATGAGGAATATTAAGTGAATGATAAGTTAACGAGCAGCTTGTGCTGATGAAGTCTGTAAATAAAGGAGCAAGTCACTTCCCTAATTAATGATAAATATTAAATCAAAGTCAGGGTTTTCTATCATACACTTGTGAGGTAACAGTCTTAAAAACCGAACTTAATAGAGCGTAGCTTCAACAAGTAGGAACCCCTACAGTTTACCGCTATGACTGCCTCTGATTCAGTGTAGGGTCTAAGGCAAATCAATTCCTATTCCCTGACTCTAAAAGAGACCAAGGTAAAAAATGAGAAAATAGCGATCATTATAAGACACACTTTTATATCACAAGTTCTATTATTATTATTATTACACAGCAAGATTAAATTTACATGATGGAATAACACGTTCTTAGTATTACCAATAAAAGCATTCATTTTTGCAATCTGTATTCAGTCAGTGGCACAAAGTCTAGTTGGAGTCCAGTGGCCATCAGCCTACCCGAGGGGACAACACTGGCTCCAATCCCGTTCACCACCCTCACTAGTGGTCTGGATGGGCAGAGCAAGTTCTCTGACAATGCCAAACCTGGAGGAGTGGCTGACGCACCACATGGTTGTGCTGCCAGAAAGACCTCAACCCCTGGAGAACTGAGCAGGCAGGAACCTCATGAGGTGCAAAGGGAAATGCAAAGCGCTGCACGCAGGGAGGAATAACCCCATGCACCAGTATACGCTAGGGGCCGACCAGTTGGAAAGCAGCTTTGAAGAAAAGGACCTGGTGGTCCTGGTGGACACCAAGTTGAACGTGGGCCAGCAATGCACCCTCGTGGCAAAGGCAGCTAACGGTGTCCTGGGCTGCCTTAGGAGGAGCACTGCCAGCAGGTCAAGGGAGATGATCCTTCCCCTCTACTACGCACTGATGAGGCCACATCTGGAGTGCTGTGTCCAGTTGTGGGCTCCCCAGTACAAGAGAGGCATGGCCCTACTGGAGAGAGTCCAGAGAAGGGCCACTAAGATGATCAAGGGACTGGAGCATCTCTCCATGGGACTAGAAAGAAGGCTCAGAGACATCTTATCAATGTGTACAAACACCTGAAGGGAAGCTATAATTGAGACCGAGTCAGACTGTTTTCAGTGGTGCCCAGTGACAGGACAAAAGGCAATCAGGCAAACCAAAACACAGGAGGTTCCATCTGAACATCAGGAAAACATTTCTTCACAGTGAGGGTGACTGAGCACTGGGGCAGGTTGCCCAGAGAGGTTGCAGAGATATTCAAAAGCCATCTGGACATGATTTTGGGCAACCTGCTTAGAATAAGCTACAGAACTGGACTAAAATGTGTATTCTATGTATCCAGTAATGCACTCATGAAAGAGGACATCCTCCCTAATAATTGACTTAAGGATAATGGCAGATTATAAAAAGAAGTTTGGGTTTTTAATATCATTATTATTTTGAAGCATTATCAGCTTCAAAAACCCTAACTAGAGCTACACTAGATCAAAGAAACCATGTTGAAAAATAAACAGATTCTTAAAATGGCAGTAGGTATATATCTTGAAATAAGAAACTAACAATTTATTCACCCCTACAGTTCATATGGGAAAAGGATACTTTGGAACCTGAAACAAAATGTTTTGGTATGTGTTTCTACAACATTAAAAATAAAACAAGTAAGGGATTCCATGATTCTTGACAACCAAGAACTAAAACAAGTTTTTACAGCCATGATTGATCCCAGCCACCTAGAAAAAGGAATGCCATCACAAAAGCATGAGTATTAATTACTGTGTTTAATGAAAAGGGTTACTTTTTCATTTATTTTTACAGTACACATCAATTAACTCATTAAGGACTTCAAGTCAGCTGCTTGGAGGCTGAAGGACATATCATACCCCTAATTAAACAAAGTAATATCCATCAGAGAGGAAAGATTAAAGACAAGACTTTGCCTAACAAAAAAAAGAATTTCTTTGAATATTTATTTTGTATGTGAACAAGTTTAGAGGAAAACTCAAAAGATATTTTAAGCTGCTAACAGGGCTAACAAATTTTTATTGGGGAACACAAATATATATTCTAATTACAATGAATGTACTGAACTTTATCTGGAAAACTGGAGAAAAAAGAGATTGTTTTTCAAGTTAAGATTACAAGGGAAATAAAAATACTCAAACTGAATGCCTGAAAGAAAATTAACCAGCTGTCTCTATGCAAAAAGCAGTGTGAAACAACTGACTTCTTGTTGTGCAATTCTTCCCTCTGTTGTCAAGCTGTGCAACTACATCAACTAACAGTAATACACGATGAACCTTGTAAATATATTTAATTTTTTTTTTTTCAAAGACATTCTCTAGGGTTGGTTTTTTTCATCCTTTAATACTGTAGAAAAAAACTTAAGTAAAAAATTAAATACACACACAAAAAATTTAACTGTGAATATAAATGGATGAGCAATTTGTCTCTTGTTCAGTGTTCATTCCAAATTAACTCATCTACAGAAGATACTCCCCGAATTCAATAATGACCTCCTCAGTTCTTCGCAGAAAGGATGTGGACCTTGCCTCTGAAAATGTAACTTGGTAAAGCAGGGAGAAATAGAAGGCAGCACAATTGTTTTTTAAAAGACAGACTTCCCCAGCACTGCTGAAGAGAAACAATTTAAAGGACAGACCCAACCTGCCCCCCAAGCCCAAAATATTATTTTTCCATCTGAAAGTTTAGAAAAGTGTGTATTTTCCAGAAAATGGAAGAGAATTCATCAGTTGTCTGAAAAGTGTGGTTTACACCAATGAATGGCAGTAAGATGGCCACCAAAAAATTATTTTCTCTGCATTTGGATTTACAAATGCAATTCCAAAGTCTGCTTTTATGTGATCAAACTATAATGAAATCTTTTACTATACTAAGCACAGAGATAATTTGCTATTGCTGCAAATCACTTCTCAAAGATTAATGCAACTTGTTTACAGGCCAATTACATTGCCTGCCAGCTGGACAGCATGAGAATGCCCAGTTTTTGTTTTGTTCTTTTAATGTTTTTGCTGAGCAGACAAGTGAGCATTCTTTCAAAACCAACTCATGAATTACAAGTATAAAACTGATATTGATATTTCAGATCAACACTGAATTAGCTAAAAAGATAACAAAAATTATTACATATATAGATAGAACAAATTTTGGGAAAGTAAGTTCTAAAGAACTTATAGTGTGTTGTTTCACTTATGTTTCACATATCTGTTACTTAATACGTTCAAATCGTTCAATGGAAACAATAAAACTGCTTTCTGAAGCATGTAGCAGATATACATGTTAACTGGTTCTTCTTTTTATGAATAAGCTGCTATGCACAATTGCCATTCCTTTTCAGAAGTTAGAAAAGCAAAAGAGTATCCTTAACCATATATAGGTATTAAGTGCTTTCACCTCCTGCAGTTATTAAAATGGTCAGAAGATAGCATTTTATTTTTTAATTTAAAACTAATTAGCAGTTGGGGAACTGTATCCCCATGCTTTTCTTTTCCAACAGACACTAAAATTAACTACAAAGTCAGATCAACCTCTACGGGAAAAAAACACCAAGCACAATTAAGACAGCAATAATGACAAAGGAAGTGTACTACGTATAGCATCAGCAGAGAACCAACAAGGAAATAAAACTGTATCTCACAGAACAGTAATATTTACCCAGCTTTTATGGCAACACAGCTAGAATACTGTTGGAATATCCTATTCCCTACTGACTTAGAACGGGGTCAACTGACTCCCACTTCAGGACTGCTAAGTGGAAAACCTGTCCTCCATACACACTGTTGTCTCATGCACGACCTCTTGGTTGCTCATATTCACATCCTTCTGCTAAAATGGCTCCATGCCATTGCAAAGTGCTAAGTCACATTTACGAAGACAATGCCATCCAATAAAAACAGGCTAACATCTCGTTTTGAACAGTCTCTGCTGCACTGGTGCTGTATGCCCCTTTAGATCCATCACACCTCTTAATGCCTTACACTCTTTCTTCGTCTCCAAGTTAAAAAGCTCATTACAAATGTCAGTTAGAAAATCTGGATTGCCTTGTCATTAAAAGTACTGATTCCATTCAAAATACAAGAGAAAATTAAGAAACAAAGATCTAAAAACTATTTTTAAAAATACAGGCTTCCACTTGCAAACAAAAAAAATACCATCACCTTATATTGACAGAAATACAAGAAATAAAACGTTTAGACAATACATAAGATGTACTTCAGAGTTCCCTTTACTTGTGATCAACAGAGGGACTGTTGAGGGAGGGAAAAATATTGTAGATGAGGCCTCAGAGATGCATCTCACAGAGACACCCAGAGTGGAAGACAGCGATGCATCCTACCAGAATAACAAGACAGTTACTGTAGCTATCAAATGAACAGGAGACATCCAAGGATTTGACTTAATATCTCTTGAGCAAAAGAAAATAACTAACTGCTACTTTAAAAGAGGTATCTGAACATTTAGTAGCAAATACAGTTTACAGAATTATTTCTTGAAAATTGTGATGGAAGTGTAACCCTCCAACAATCATGGTAAACAACTGCATGAGATAACTTGGCATGTTTCTGTCAACCAAAAAATAAATGAAAGCCTTAAAAAAAAAATCTCATAAGACATAGCAAAACCCACATTTTTAATTGATCCAGACTGCCTTAACATCAAGTATAAGAACTCTGATTGTTTTGGTTAGGCTGCTGAGTGCTTTAAGTCCCATGGCTAAAGTGGCCATCTGTTCAGCTTGCATACAAGTTGGGCAAAGCACAGGAACAGAGTTATAACTTGAACCTCATGCAAAACTGAACATCCCCTTCTGCAAAGAAAGGCTGCACAATTTAATGTATCTACATTACATTCAACAATTTATTTATTTTCATTAAAGACTGCTGTGTATGTAAGAGTTGAACAGTTGAATACACTTGCAATGTTATGAAGATGGATAAATCTGGTACTAAACTAGGCTAAGAGTAGGATTTTCCCAGTCACCTGGCAGAGAAATTGTAGCAAGTTTCGGTGATCCACTTATTTCCATACCGAATTCTAGAACACCAACTGTGAAGTCAATCACAGAATTTGAATTCTCTTTTTACTTGTGAGACTAACCATTTATTAACCAATCACTAAGAACTGTTAAGAATACAACTCAGTGACTAACAGCTCAGAGTTCATTCATATATTATTATCTAGTCAAAGCAAAAATGTTTATCAGTTAAGTGAAAACAAATTTAGTATTCATGCATCAAGACAGTAATTTGCTGAAAGGCGTTGATTTCTTTTAAGTATACAATGATACATTGACCTATATATACGGTCTACAGGAGTTTTTGTAATCTTTCGAGCATACACTAATGAACTTAAATTTTCATTATCTTTGGAAGGAGGGTAATTGTTTTGGAACTAATTGCCAAAGCGTGATAGCATTATAGCACAAAATAATAGAAGAGAGCATTATTTAAAAATTCTTCTTAACCAAAACCCCCAAGAATTTAAGAAGGCAGATATATAGGAAAAATAGTATCGTTTAAAATATTTTGAAGTGGCTGAAGGTATTTATGCTTTCAGTGTCCAAAAGACACATAATTGCTTCATAAGGCTTTTTCTTACTGCTTGTTGAGGTAGTAACTCAGATCTCAAATACATTTTTCTATGCAAGGGTCACAGCTTTTCTATAGAGATCCTAATTTTGCAATCCAAGACCAGAATTTTATGACTTTATGTGAAATTTATCAGCCATACTTGAAAATAACATAGCAAAGTACATAAAGTATTACTCAAGAAATCCTCACTAAATTCAGTTATTGGATGCTACTCCAGAAGTGAAGATGTCCTGATTATGGGGATCTCTGTACATGTCAGTGATCACGTCTGTTGTATGTCCTTCTCAGTGTTTCTTGCTGACATGTATGAATTTTGCAAGGCTGTCCCAAACATAGGATAAAATAATGCTGTATTTGTTGCCTTAATTTAAAAGAACATCTAATGAAAAGGGACAGAAGACAACTGGTGGTAGATCCATACTTCTGAAGGTGATTAACATTTTTGTTTAGGAAAAAAGTTCAAATTTTCCATCTGTAACTTGGTCTTCCATGCAACTTTAAACTTTACTCCCTTTCATGATGTGGAGTTGGATCCTCTGTTTACAAAACCACAGTATTTACATGCACCACAACACCAAGCTCGGATTGCATTGTTAATAAAAGTACAAAAGGCTTCTTTTGGTGACTGCATCACATATTCTCCCAAAATAAAAACCACTTTAATTAAAAGATTTACTACAATGAAAACTGAACTTAATTTTCTATTAACATGAATTAAGATCTTCATTAAAATGTTTTTTAATCAAGCTGAAAAAGTACTGAACCAATATTTATTTAAATTATTTAATTCTTTAATTTACCTAACTTAGTACTGAAGTAGATCAAAATTAAGTTCTGAAAATTTAAGCAATCTGTAGCAAAATTGCTTCAGCAGAATATGAAGCACTTTTTTAGTATTAAACTCCATTTATGCAACGGAGACCCATGAGCAGTATTGTACTTACCTGAACTAATAAAACTGGCACCTTCATTTAGGTATATTTTTATCCACATATTACTCATTTTTCACATTTACAAATTTTACAGCTTAATTAAACCTTTATAATTTGTATCTAGCAAGCACTTAATGCAACAAAAACCAGATTACTGAAGCAGAACACATCCGTCTTTTCTAGTCTACATCTCCATCCACTTTGCAGGCCACTTTTTTCTGTTAATAAACTTTATGTCTTAGTACATACATGAAGCACTACTTTTTATTATAAATAAAAGTCTGGTAACAGAAAGCCTCTGTCTTCTATACAATCCGGAATTACTGAAGAAGGCAAACAAAGAAATGAGGAGCAACCGAATTAAGTTTCCTGCAGGAATCTGGTTCTACTTTATGTTATCAGTAGCCTGCATGATTTAAGATTTGCTGGGGAATCTTAATCTAGACTTGATACCACACATTTTCTAGAAAAAGTTAATCCTTTGAGTACACGGTTCATATCTATTGATAGTTGAAAGGGGTAAGAATTCCAGTTCTTTTTGTGACTGAGCTAAACAGCAATCAGAAGGAACTAAATCCAGTTTGTTGAAGTGTGACCAGTTAAAACTTGGTCAGATCAAATTTTCACCTAGTCTCTTTTTTTTTAAATCTTAAATGGCAAGTTATACCATGTCTATTGAAAGAGTCAAAGGAAAAGCAAAAAAGCTAACTACTGACAAATCTCCTAGTGTGGTGGTGTACTTCCCCCCCTGCTCCTGGGCTGCTCTATGATCTCAGGAACTCCTGTTAAGTCTTGGCCTTTATGTAATGAATTGGGTGGTGAAGCATCCCTTCACCGTACCAGGAACTCTTGCAGGGCTGAGGTGGGAAACAGCACTGACCATACCAGGAACTCCTGCTGCCTGGCCAACGTGGGGAATGAGCGCGGGGATAATTCGTCATCCCCTGACACCCTTACCCAAGCTGTAGTTCGAGAGGAATGGTACCATTGTTACTGGAATCTTGAGAATTCTACTCACTACCACCTTGGACTATGGCCAGGGTGAAATTTTACAGATTACTAAAGCCAATCATCTTGCAAACCTATAAACAGCGGTCCTAAGTGAGATCCTTTGAGCTCTCCTGGACCGCAGCGGGCTGCAGCCAACATTTCCCTCTGAGTGGGACGCCACTCAGAGATCGCTCACTCTCGAGTTTGTGATATTTGGAGGACCACTGCTGACAGACGATGGGACCCAGGCTGAAACACTCCTTGAGGCTCTACCCCTTGCCCGTTGAGAAATGCCAAGACGTTTGACATGAATATTTCACTGGACTCGTGGGGAATTTTTAACAGGTATACCTTTTGTACATTTACATGTACATATATATATTTTTGTCTCTGTGTATGTGACTTGATTTAGCTAACCAATAAGTATAATCTGTAATTAAGTCACCGTTGTGATTGTAGTAAATTCTATTAACTCACTTTGTAAACATTAAGTTAGTCAGTGATTACGTGTTGCTAAAATCTTGTGGTCCATCTTAAAACTGTGAATGAACCTTAGACTGCTGCTAGACACATATAANCTTACACTGCTGCTAGACACATATAATCCCTTAGACAGAAACCACTGACCAAATCTGGGACTAGGAGTGGATCCAGCCACACCTAAGCTCCCTCAGGAGTTTAGAAAGCAAGAAGGTCTTCTCTGAACCTCATGACTTAACGGGACGGTCTCCTTTGCCTTTTTTCATCCTCAGTCTCTGTATAAATCATTCGAGCTCAATTCTAACTCTATTTTCCTTTGTATGCTTCATCCCTGTAGTAAGTGATAGAGTGAACCTTGCCATCGAACTCTTAAGTCAGTTTTATAAATTTCTATTAAAATCACTTTTTGCCAATACCTTTGACGGTGATTCTTTAAGCAGCCTCTAAACCACTCTTTCACAACACCTAGGAAACATTTTAGAAGGAGCCCCACTTCTTGTCCTGTAGGAAATTGTTAACTGATTTCACTTAATCCATGCCATACATGAGTTTTAAATTAATTGTATCATGATTTCATCATCACTAAAAAAGCAAAACTGTTCAAAAAACCCACCAGCTATCAAAAACGGATTTAACATTTATTTCAAATTCATACAGCTTTTATAAGGCGGCCTTCACAATGCCCTTGAAGCCATTATTTGGTTCCTACAGTCTCAGTATTAGAACACATTTTCTGAGTCAAGCTGTTTTCCTTCACAGCATGGTTTCACTACTCCAGCTTATGATCCACTCTGAAACAGTTCCATTTCCCTTCCCAATGTTTACATTATTCCAGTATTAGAATGACAGAAAGTCAGTTTAGGCATACTTTATCTTTCCTAGGAAATGAGACTCTTGAGCGTATTTCTCTGAGTTCTTTCCAACTTAATCAGTCGTCTCCTCATATTATACCCAGAAAAGTATGCGATACCTCAGTATGACAGAGGACACTGTTACCTTGCAGCAGGACTAACTCTCCACATCTATTGCTTTTCAATCTGACAGTTTTGACACATCTGTACCTCACAGTACCTTATTCTGCTTTATATTAGGAGGAAAGCAAGCTGAAATTAAGTGCACACAATGTCCATTCTTATTATGTCACTATTTAGTTTTATTTGAATGATAAAAACTGAGCACAATTCATAGAACTCAATCTCAGAGATCCTCCCATTTCTACTTCTACTCCTTCTAAACTTCCTCATACACTATATGGATATAGCATTTATACATTTCCTCAAGTATAACATAAGAAGTAGAGTTTGCAGCAATATAAAGTACAACTAAACTTATTATTTAGTGACAGTAGCTAAATAGAAAAATTTGAGTAGTTTCTGGAGTTACTCGTCATACCTGTTATATTCTGGATTAAATTATTATACACTAATTCTAATAGTGTACCGAGTAAGTCTTCCAGCTTAGTTAATTCCTTTATGATGCAGAGAACTGTTTCCCAAGAAAGCAACCTTCCATCCTAGAGCTTCTCATCCTTATAGAAAAAAACTGCGTATGATACAGTCTTATGTACCTGCCCTTTCATCTGGTCTGTTAATGGAAAGCTATACTGATTTAACATGTTAAAGAAGGCATGTTTAAAACTTTCAAATTAATGATGGTATTTGTCTTTCAGCTTTTGGAAGGGGGCTTTCAACTCACACCGCAGAGGAAAGGAAGATAGTTATATCAGATCTGCAAACTTTACACGCTGCTTCCCACCTAAAACCATTTTGATTTCTACTGTGCTCTCTATTATCTGTGTATAATGTGAGATCTGCTCTGTGAAATCATTTTAAGATAGCTATTACTTCTAACAAGTTTAAAGTAACATTGAGATAGCTTGTAGTGCTATTGTTGAAAACAATGATTGCACCTTGACATTAATGGATCAGTTCCAGTCCCAGACCTATTGTTTCAGGCTCTACAATTTCAGTTTTATCACTGCCTGCCTGTGGTTTTCCTTTCTTTGCAATCCCTATGGGTAAGAATAGTTTTTAGCAGAGTTGACAATCTAAAGAACAGGGACTCCTGTGCCAGTCACAGGGCATCTGTACCTGCTTTACTGAAGAATGCAGTAGATGATAACCTTAATTATTGGAAGCAGCATATAACAGCATTATTATTATTAGAATGAGCATGTTATTGTAAAAGTAAAGAGGACCATACTAAAATCTTGAAGTTTTGCCTTCACATAGTTTCTGGTTTCCTTTTAAATATTTCCCCAGCTAATAATTCAAGGTCAAGCACTTACAGATGCAGAAGAATTAGTAACAGAACTTCAGCATTACAAATGAGGTGCTTTCTAGCCAATACTGAGAATCTCAGTTTCTCATTTTTCTACTACCCAAGACACTACCTTCCCCCTGTGGTTTAAGGACAGAACTGCACAGTCTGTTCAACATAACTCTTGCACTGACAGTGATGATTGGGACTCTCACATGCCTCTTCTGAAAACTACCCTTTCAGCATGCCTGAAGTTAGCTGCTTTTTGCTTTTTTACTTCAGGAGATTTATTTACCACCCAGACAGCAAGTCTGCAGTGGCTAGCAAACTGCTATCACTACTGAGTCTTACAAGGCTTCGCTTCTGAAGTACTCTCCATTTCAAATTAGCAGCACCTGAAATCTCTCACAAAATCTGGTTTCTCACACAGCAACTCAAAAATCCAACAGATGAATGTTGAAGAGTTGCTATTTCTGTGCCTCAGTTAAACATTAAAAACTGTAACTTGCATACAGCAACGAATTTGAAAAAGTATTACACAGAATCCCAAGTATAATAATATATAATTAACCTTGACCATATAATTTAAGAGGTTACACATTAAATAGCTCTTTCAAGCTATGAAAGAGACAGGTCTAGCAAAGATTTAACAGGTTCACAGATGCCCACTAAGTCGAACAAATAACATGAAAAGCTTCATCACCTTCTTGCCAATTTAGTTACCCCAAATGCCTGTATATCAAAAGTGGATTTACCAACTTACGAGAAGTATATGGATTGGAAGTATGAGAGAGAACACAGGGGGATGGAGTTAGACATTACATTTAAGAGAAGTTTTCTAAAACCAGGTGACATTTTCCCTGCATGATTACACTACATTCTGAGCAATAGCTTTGGGGGGGAGTGGAATAAAAAAAACCACCCACAACACAGGCTATTTGTTATGACACCTTAAAAGCTAGCCCAAGCATTCCTTATTCCATCATATTGTTTACAAATTGGTATACAAGCATCTGCTAAGACATCCAGTATCTTAAAGAAAGGGAAGATACCAAATCCCACAACCAGATGCGTGCTTTATAATTTCACACTTCAGTTACCAAAAGGGAGGCCTAGATCTTTATTCTTCATTGGATGTTTCATAGCTAAGAAAAATGTTGAAATTATTTTAGAATTAAAAACATTAAGTGATTATAAGCAAAATAGATCTTTAACTATAATTCTGTTTTCAGTAACTTACCCCGTCTCATAATCTGTATGTATATTTTTCAAATATGCCACGTATGAAAGAAACATAGTACACAGTTAAGAGAGGAAGAAATTTCAGGTATTCTTGAGAAACTATGACACAGCTATTTTCAATTCCTAAGCAACAATATATCTTACATTAAAAATAGTACAGTTTTCCCCTCTGTCAGTTCAATTAGTAAAAACCAGGAGAGGGTTACTAGCAGTTTCAAAATTGCCTAATTATCCAGTGCAATCCAATCTACGTCTTCAGAATAGTCTCTATGGCCGCAATAGTTCCTTTCTTCATTGGGGGATGAAATTGGTTCACGTGCTCTGAATAACCTAATCACTGCTGCCAATACAGTAACAAATGAAGGGAAAAACCTGCCTTATGAGCTAGAAAAATATTTACAGGCCACACTACTGTAGCAAGAAGCCTTTTAGAGCTATTTTGTAGTATCAGGCAAAAACATAAAGCAAAACCAAATATCGATACCTAAAATAAAATAGCTCGCAACAATAATTAGGTTAGTAAGATATCTTTACTCAACCCTATGATGAAATTTTCAAGAAAGATGGCTTGGGGAAAAATGAAGTCCAAACACCTAATGCTAAAATACTGAGCAGATAAACAAAGAGCATAAGAGACATCCTCGACACAGTGTAATCATTACCAAAAAAAAGGCAGCAGAATAAGCCAGAAATATTAGATAATGAAAACATCAGTCATACTAATGCCATAAGTGCTTATACATTAAAATGTATTCATTCTCTTTTGTGAAATTATTTAAAGGTTTCCTAGTCTCCATTCTTCTATTTAACAAAGTCAACAGCAAAACAACCCTAAAATTTGTTAGCACTAGCTATCCAAATCCAAGATGAATTTTAACATTAAATACACATACCTATTTGTTCAGATGTAAAAATGCAGAAGTGTACTAGCACAGTTTATTCTGACAATATTAGAAACTAAATAAACCTTAATTCAAAACAAGTATTTCACAATTAAAAAACATCCATTTAAGACAATCCACTAAACAAATCAACAAAAAGGCCTTAGAAAATGATGCTTCTAAATCATTAATTTTTACAGCAGCAATCTTACAATAAACAGGCCCTGAACACATACCGTCAGGGTTTTTTGGATACATTTCTTGCATTAATCTCCAATATTAGCAGCCGCATCACCACTCACTCTTCTGTTCTTTTCCTCCTAAAACACATTCCCCAAGAGTCCTTTCAATGCAATTTTATCAGCATTTCTGAGAGGTCTCTCAGCCACATCCCTACGCACAAGAGGCAGCAGGAATCTCTGCATTTGTAACAATCTATGGCTGCAAAGGAGGGTGGTAGGCAAAGCAACTGTATCATAACCAAAATGCTGAGTTCTATTATCTACTGCACCACACGTACACACATACTGCATCAATGGCCTCAATTCATAACAGCAATCACTATGATGATACATAAAATCTACAGAAAAAGCATGCATTACTCACTAGGTTTTATTCTTTAGCTTCTTCAGCATGTAATTCTTTACGCTTTACAATGTAGTAGGCATGAAACGAAACATTTCCCTTTATTCCACTGATGCCGCTGTTTGAATACCATTAGATACCAAGGACAATAGGCAGGATCAGCTCGAACATTAAGAGCAAATATTTAATGGAAGACTGGTTACCCCCGTCTCTCCCTTTCACATCTCTGCCTCATGTATCCAGGCACGGGTGGTACTGGCTCCCTTGAGAGGCTGTAGCTAGCAGCTGAGGCACAAACTAAAACATGGCATGGATGTCAAGGAGCTGATGTCACAAAAACAAGTATTTCTCTGATAAAACCGGCAATTCCATTAGGGAAGTCCTACAAATCGATAGAAATTGTTTGGCTGAGCATGCTTTGTTATACAATGCACTGCAGCACTAAGAGTGATAAATCAGATCAAGATCTGTCAGGGTAAATAAGCTGAGACTACAATAACTAAGTTAAAAAACTGCCAATCAAATACCACGCTTTGTATCAGGAAGGCTATCACAAGCACAGAAGAGAAACACACCTAAACATTTCAGAAACAGCCTTGTTTAATATCAATTCCAAAAGAATAGCTAATCTACTAAAAAAGTAAAAATATTTTTAATTACAAAAGACTGGCCTAGAAGTCTGCCATCTTTATCAGGAAACATTGTGATAAAGTATCCAAGGCTCCAGTCCAGCAGACGCCAGAAACACCTGTGAGAGGTCACATTCAGTATCTGGAAAGAGATGCACGTTTTAGAAATCCTGCCACCTCACCCACATAGCAGCACTGCCATTCCAGTCTGTGAGGATGGGTTAACTGCCTCGCTGAAGGTAGAAGGTACTGTTTCTACAACAGCAGCCACACATTTATAGTGGGAGCTGGGTCTGACGCAAAAAAAAAAAAAAAAGAGAAAAGAAAAAAGTGCAAAAAATTGACAATACAAATTCAGATGCTGGAGACTGTGCAAATTCTGTCTTGCAGACAGCATCGCATCAGTACAAGAAGGAATGTTCTTCAAGCACGAAAAGAACTTTTCTTAAGGAATGCAAATAGAATTGAAATATTAGTCACATGGTTTATTCCATTAATGGATTACATGCATTTATTTCAAGCTTTGCTGGCTGGTACCATCTCAAAACCATATCAGTTTCACAAAGGTCCAGCACAGCTCGCAATTAAATTATCAGATTTCAACATAAATGCAAAACATTCAGTATGTATTTCTACGCTCTTCTTCCAAAGCATTATTGTTTTGAAGGAACTATTAAAAAAACCCTATAATTCTACAGAAATTCACCACAAAATACTTGCAATTCAGAAGATCACATACTATTAGAAATAGTCACTCCATGACCTAATATGAGCAAGTCTGAGCAATGCATTTCAAATGAAATTATTTAGCAATTCAATATTTTTGTTTAAAAATTCCATTTCAAACTGTCTGCAGTTCTGTAACAAACTAGTAGTCCACCCTTAGAGACTGCTAACTCAAGTAGAGGCCCATTTGGATAGAGCAACTAGTTAACTCTTTATTTGTCTCTGCAAATAACTTGAGGCAAACTCATAAGCCCCTCTATAGTGTAAGCATAATGCTCTAGAAAAGTGCATACAGAATATTCTCATTTTTAAAAAGGATTTCCTATGAATGTAGCTACAGTGATAAAGTCACATAAAATAAAACAAGAAATTGAAACATACTGAACAAAGGACAATATTTTAGTCCTGTCAAAATAAATAATACTTTAAATAAACTATATCACCACTATCAATAACATTTCCATACAACCTAAGTGCAATGCAGATGTTTGTTGTATGCCTTTAGCTAACAAGCAATAACACTAAATGCATTAGTTTATGCTAAATTAGCACCAATGCAATTTAATAGGTCTGCTGTAAAACAATTTGAAAATAGTTACAACTAGGCCACAATACCAGATTTCCATGCAGGCCCCATGGATGCAAAGAGGCAATACGCACTGAATTAATTCAATAAATTACGAGAAACCTGACCACAAATCACTTACCGAGCACATCCTACTAAACAGGCTTTTTAAACAATCAAAGTACAATTCAACATGACCTGTAAAACCATGTAGGGAGAAATACCCTACAGACAGAATAACCAGGTCATCTGAGCCACACTAATCTATGTGCTTCTGTAGTTCATCTCATGGCTTAACACAAAAAACTTTTGTACTAAAGTATCTACACTTTTAATGAGATCATTCCTTTGTGTTTTCTCTAATAAGGGCAAATAATTCTACTTGGGACTAGCACCAGTCTAGGCTGGTACAATACGAGTATTTCCTCCTTCCCTCTTTGAACAGCTACAGGAATGGAAGCAGAGCTAGAGTCAGCTGGTTCTTTCAGTTCTTATATTGGGAAAGCAGAGTGGCACAGATGCCCATATGTGTTCATTCCCTACAATTTTCATCCAACAAAATAGTTTTCAGCTTGTTGTGAAATAGCCCTGAATACTGTAGTGATGCCAGACTTGGCTGTTCCATTCTTAGCTGCAGAATTAAGGGGGGGAGGCACTCCAGAGTTAGAAATTTAAATAAAATCAACCATTCTGTCTTCATTGAAAGACAGCTGTTTCACAGAACAGTCTGAAGACTTCTGATGGAGTATTAACACTTACATTTACCCTTGGCAAAATCTGCCCTGGAAGATTCTAAGATTACAAAGCATTCTAAGGCTAGCTAATCCCCAGATCCATCACTTTCTCTTTTACTGTAATTCTCACAAAAGTCAAAGGCACACAAGACATTGAACTACTCAAACATTCTAAAGCATCATGACCAAAATAATATTTGGAAAAAGTAACAAGATACAGGGAAAACCAAAACTTTTACTGTTGCTAACAATATTTTCTGTAGATATAAAGATTCAATTTTTGCCTGCCAATACAAACTTGACACCTTTTCCAGGGAAGAGATTCAGCTGAGGACATAACATCTCCTATATCTCAGGTCCCAGAACAAAGCAGTGTTCCTTTTATACAATTCACATCAAGAACATATTTAAACCTACAGAACTAAGACCACTCTTTCCAGAATGATCATGAAAATTGAGCCTGAAAATATTTTCCCATAGATATTTTCAAAAGGCATGAAAAAACTGGAAAGTGGCAGCATAGTAAAACCCATACATTTTCAACATACAGTAAAATATAACTACACAGTCTTCACTTGAATTTTAACTCATGGACAAACAAGTATTGAAATTCACTCTTATTTGCTTGCACATTGCGTAGAAGTGCTGTACATAATGTGATATAACATGATGGACTGGTTCCCCATTTCTTTGTTGAAACTTCAGCAAAATTAATAAGAAACCCACTGAGCTATTTTGATAGATACAAGAACGTACACAGATAAGAACATTAAATAAGGCATGAAAAAAACTCAGATGTATGGAAAATAGCATACTGGAAACAGCTACACAAATGCATGCTTGGCTCATCCCAAAAATAAACTGGGTAGACCACATAGATATCTTCTTTTTCCTTCTGAAAAAAAATGAAGTGTCTCAAGGAAAATGATTTCTCTAACACTTCTAATCAGCATAGAAAACAGTCTTTATTTTCTCTAGTTGGCTGAACAAAGAGAGCAGATAATGTTGCATTATTTTTATTTATTATTTATTTACTCTTTTTTCTTTCTGTAAGGCAACTTTAATAACCTAGTCACAACACGAAACCTTGTCTGCTTTTTAGATTTAACCTTTCATCTACTGTAATTTAAATGTAAAAAACCATACTTAAACCATAATATTTTGGTATTTATTCCATCTCACTCCATCTTCTAAATTTCAGTAAAAGTTCTCAATAGAGCACTTATTAGTATATTAGTATTATTTCTCCAGTTAAAAATATTATTCACAACTAGTGACTACTGCACTACACATTTTTAGCCAATCTGCCTGTGTAGATCCTGATCAACTAGTCTTCTCCTAGTATGCATTACTTGCTTTTATCAGCAATTAATTTTATCTGTTCTTGTATGTTCCAAAGAGAAAAGCAAAGGTCCTTCAACTCTTCAGTTAGCTTTTACTCATACTACTGTGACTAGCCAAGCATCATCTGGCAACTCTGTCACCCAATTATTCACATTCCTTTCCTTAACGTTTACAAAGATACCAACTAACCTACTGATGATATGCCTCCATAATGAAAAGTGACTATACAGCTATTTAATCCTTTTATCCCTGCGCAGTTTAAGTTATTGAAATATAGGTAAGCCATATCAATCATCTATGCTTCCTCTGGAGGTTTATCTACCTTTCACGGGATTTTTTTTAGAGATTAATAACCTTTTTATTTAAAAAAACCAAACCAAAACAAAAAACCCAAAACCAAACCCCGCTGTATCTCCCTCTTCTTCAGTACATCACTTCTTTTCCCTACAAGTTAAGAAACCAAAAGAACCAGAAAAGCAAAGGACCACATTCAAATATGCATCTAAAATCCTGACCTCTTTTCCTCCCAATATATCAGCTACTAGAAACCAGTATTAATCCTCAGAAACAAAAACAGTACTACAATGTTGATTTATATAATGTCCTCTGTTGATAGAACATCAAACATTTTACATTATATTAAGAAATCACAAAACAGATATGTGTACATAACACTAGCTTATGAAAGTCTCTCGATATAATTCTTTTCCACGTGACTGAAAAAATTAAGCTAAAATTTGGTAACATTTTAGTACTCACTATCTTCTCCTGGACAAGGCATGCCGGGTTTCTCTGGAATACTTGGGAAAACTAAAACAAAAACATTAGATTTTTAAGTGAAATGATTCTCAGCAGTATTTTTTCCTTGATTCTTGAATACATTTATACAAAGACAGTTTCTGGAAGCCTTTAAATAATTCTGCATGAGAAATAACATAAAAGTTTTGGGTCCATACTGGCAAGATCTTATACTTGACTACAGCATTAACAAATCTGTGCAGTTTAGAACTCGAAGCCCCCTCAAAACCTACTGTATAGTTTCAGCTCTGGGCTCCACCCCAAAAGAACACTTCCTTGTTACAACGTCAAACTATAGGGCACCAGCTACATAAAGAACAATGTTATTTGACAGGCAAAGGAGTTGTTCCAATGTCACATTTAAGAAGCTGTTAGGATTATCAACAAATGCATACAGGTTCTTGAATTGTGTCATACTTACCATGAATAATCAGCCCTTCATCTCTGTTTTGACAATACAAACGGAAGGCTTCTTCCAGTTCCATCTGAGATGAGATGGTACATGGGTCACCTAACAAAAAAAATAATACATAAGCAAATTTATGACTGAAGAATTAAGTGTAGAATTTCAATGGGTCAGTAAGAAATGTACCAGCCTCCAGGATTGCTTTTCGTTCAATCATTTGATATTAAGCTGGCATTTTGATCGAAGTCAAAATATATTAACATAATTTTTTTCCTTCTAATTTTATCAAAACTGAGTAGATAGAAATATACTATGTTGGTTTGCAAGGGGACAACAAAATACAAGAGTGAATAGATATGCTTAAAGATCTTTAACACACAGCAGAAAAAAGCTAGATCACTTCCTAGTAACCTGAAAATTTTAGTTTAATTCTAAATTAATTTACCCTTTGTTGAAAGGCCCATTATCTTACTACCTTAACTTCATTGACTGTGGAACCAAGATATGATAACATAGAAGTTATGAAGGTACAGATAGATTCTAGTTGAGTCTCTCTTGCTAGACTGACAAAAAAGCAATCTATGATTAAAAAGTGTAAAAAAATAAAATACACAGATGAAAGTTACGGATGGGATACAAGTGTGCCAACACTGATGTACAGATATAATGTAAAATTAATTTCTCTAAAAGTCTCAAATTTTCAGGGTTGGCTTGTAGGTTTTGAGTAAAATAGGTTCACATTTTTTCTTTTAACTTAGTTTTAGAAATAGAAGGAATGCAAACAGAAGAAAAAAAAAATTATGAAACCTGCCTAGACACAAACAACCCCTCTCCTTCAGAAAAAGATATATCAAGCCTTAGTTTCTATTAATTTGTCTTCTGTACTCACATTCTGTAGTAGCAGATTCAATAGCTTTCAAAAGTTCTCAAAAAGGCAACATGCCAGCTGCAATTTAAAGCATATTCTAAGGAGCCTAACTATTGAAATAGATAAAACAAAAACCCACACAACCCAAACTACAAGATATCATTCAGAATGAAATTCACAGGCAAAAGAATAAGATAAATGAAGACGCAAGCATTACCGCACACTAAGGCCTGGGCTCAAGTACCATGCCTTACCCACACCTTATTTATCTGTGACATGTACCATTAGTTTTATATTAAGAAAATATGCAGGAATGAAGTATTCAGTCAGACAAGAATACTCCAAAAACGTTATTAACTAGTAAGAGTTGGAAGAACTAAAAACTACCTGAGGGATGGATATTAGCCTTTAAGCAGTGAAAATAAAGAGCTCCATTTCTCTGAAGGAGAGACAGCCCTAAGATAGCTCTTCTCAGCTAACAGAATGGACTTCAGTAAGATTTGGAAGTAATGATATGACACATTGGTGATGTTCCATTAAAAAAAACAATACATAACTTATCTTTAAGTTTAACAACTCTTTTAAGCACTTCGTTGCAAGATTATCAGCTAACCTCTGCAAGGTACAAAATTTCATGGTCACTCCCCAACTTATTACAAAGTATTGTAAACATTGTGCTATGTAAAGTTCCTGGGTTTATAAAATTAATCACATTGATGACATCCTGTAGCACTCCATACACTTCTGGCTCCAACTCCTTTGCTGCCATACCTTGCCTATGAATGATGTAGTAGATGAATTTCATGTGCGGTGCTCTCTGTGCAACCTTACCCCAGAATCCTTTTCATATTCCAGTCAAATCAGCCTCTTCATCAGTGGAGGCTTACACAGTTTTTCCATAACACATTGTTTTTATTAAAGTCATTTACTGTTGAGATTTTATCTTTTCCAGTATATCTTTCCTTCACTGACTCACAAAAAACTACATCTTCACATATCTCATTATTGAAACAGAATCTAGCAAATACCATAAGCTGAGCCATGTTAGAAATATCTGTACTTTCACCCAACCACATAGCAAACTTTCCATACTGCATAGTTTGTTTTAATACTTGTTTCTTCGAACCTTCAGCAATATCTTCTATGCATCTTCCAACAGTATTTTCTGATAAAGGAATGCATTTCAGTTTGTCCCCATCTTGTTTTCTGTATATTATTCCAGCCACTTTTACAATGACAGGAAGAACGAGTGTTTCTACAACAGTTTTGGCTTTTTGTCTTCCACTATTAAGTAAGAAGCTTCAAAACTGACTTCTAAAAATTTAACATAGAGTTTAGTGAAGTTTCGTAAAGTACCAAATTGAGTATCAGAAGACTTAAAACATCAGAAAAAAACAGAGGTACAGGTTTATCTTGTTCTGGATACTTAGTTTTTAAATGGCTTGCTAATTATGATGGCTTCATACTATCATTATCTATTATCTCAAAACACAACATACACTTAGGGTGAGGTTCATCATTAAAAATAGTGGATGTAAATACATATTTCAAATACTGCTCTTGATAATTTGAATCTTTTTGACTGACTTTTTGTCAGATCTGATTAGATAGTCATTGTTTTTACCCTGTAGCGCAGCTGACAACGTTCATATTTAAGAGTAAGAGAAATGTCAGCTCCACCATTTTCTTGTCATCTGCTTGTGCTCACATTATTAGCATTACTTTGTGAGGGTTATTTTAGTTAAAACTAGATAATTAATCCATAAAGCCACTTAACCAGACACACGTAAACTGCAGTACGTCACAATACACTGCAAGTGAGCAAATGAGCGAGGGTGTCACTCTCAACCCCTGCAACTCTGTGGAACACCCACTCTTTCCGCAGCACACCTTGTCCATCATATATGTGACACATGACCACATGATATATAGGCCAAGTGATGACACCAGTGTCGATGCACACATTAAATCAAGTAAAGCTTAATTTCTTATTTTTAAAAAATATTCTTAGCTTTTAAAAAGATGCATCCCATCTACCCCTGGCTGCATCTACACCTCTTTGAGGGACACTGCCCTTGATGATCTATAAATACTGCAACAATGCAACATGAAAGACAAAAGAATTTTTTGTACTGCAAACCAACAATCCATATTCCTTATATGTTTATGGGATTTCATTATGAGTGACTTATTCACAGTTCAAACATTTTGGATCTTGTCAAAACCAGAGAAACACTAAAAAAGCCCAACAGAAAATTCATTTTCTTCAGCTTCTTTGTTCATTAAGCCATCACAATTTTTTGCTTTAAGTCAGTGCAAAGAGAACATCTGTTGGTGCAATCAGTCAAATGAACTTAAATTACATATGGCAATAAGTGGAAACACTCACTTATATGCAGAAATAGGATAACTCAAAACCTGTAAGGATTGAGGGCAGTCAAAACAGCAGATTGGTTTAAACTTTACAACTTGGAATCGGGAATTAGAAAAAGAGTTGTACAGGTATGTATTTAAACAAGACTAGAAGAAAATACTTACTAGAAGTGCAACTAAAAAAAGAAATTAATTGTTTTAATTTAGAGTAAACCTCAAAAAGCTAATGCAACAGATATCAAAGCTAAGAAATAGTTAACAGGAATCATGTTTTAAAACACTCCAACTCAAAACTCATGAGGTTTTCTTCTTTCCCACAATAATCTTTTCATTAGCAGTCATGCAGTTCAAATAGCTAAGCACATGCAATGCAATTACTGTCCATGCACTTCTGATCAGGTTACTTTTTATCAGACTGCCATGAAACTGACTGTTAGGAAACTGAAGTCAGTACAGCTGCCTCTGTTTGTCTTGGTAATCAGAAGATAGAGTAACATTTAAAAATAATTGATACTACTCCTTGGTACCTTAAAAGGACCAAATCTTCTTTGACTACAGGCTACCTCCTTCCTCAATCATTATTTTGAAATTCCATTCACCCACCAAAACACGCTACTCAGCTAAGAGAGCAGAATAAGCCTTATTAAAAAACCAAAACACATAATTACAAATGTTAGTCAAACCAATTTAGTATTTTTTATCTTTCTGCATCCAGTTCTAGGAGTTCTGCTGCAGAACATGGCTTTGGCAAGGTGCAACAGGCAAGTAAGTGAGCACTTATGCAGTTGCATAATTGCATGGTAGCCATTCTCAACCTACTAGGTCAAGAGTTCTGTCCATCACAAGTTACAGACGCACTACAGTCCTGTTAAATCATAAGCAGACACATACATTCCAAAAAGATGAAAAAAAGTAGCAAAGGCACTCAGTGTCAAGTATCCCCATTTCACTACTACTCACAACAACCAGAAGGCTCTAACTTAAGGCTGCAGACAACTGCCACATTTTACAGCAGAAAGACATACACAAACCCATCTTGCCTCATGTCGATATTTCAGAGCCTATAGGAAGGGTAAAGAAAAGGTAAGTTTCTCTCACACACAACTATTTGTGGAAGAATAATGATAAACTGCTTTACATCTGGAGATAACTTAGAATAATGAGATCTGGCAACATCAACCTTTCCTGCAGGCACATTGTAAGAAACAGACTTTCACAACAAATCATTTTTACATGATTTTATCAATGCCACATTCCACAAAAATAAAAGTTTATGCTATTTCTCCCACATACGAACTCCCCCCCCATCTTCTTTTTCTGGACATGACTTTAGATATACTGGGCATTCTTCCTCACCACAATGGGGAAAAAACTTATTTCTGGTAAGTTTTTATTTAATGCCTATTATCTTTGAAAAATGGTGCTCTGAAGTACCAGTCAAGTGGAAAAAACACAAAACTAAATTCAAGTCACCTTTATTTCATGTTTGGTCATTGCATTTTACATCAACAGGATATAAAAAACCAATTTAGTAGAATGCTCCTTTAAATATAGACAACACCTATCCTCTAATTCTTGAAAAGGGTATGCTAGACCATTAATATAATCAACACTACTACCAGTGACAATCATGCAGTTGCTGGGAACAACCTCCACAAAAAAAGAAAATCAATTATCATTACTGGAATTCTTAGCACCTACCTTGCACCTAAAATACAAAAATCCTAGAAGAGTTAAAAACAGTCTTCTGATACTACAGTTGCACTGCTTCTCAGAAACACACTCATTCAAGAGATAAATCACAATTCAGAAGACACAAGTGCCTACTGTCATTCTAGAAACTTGACAAGCTGATCTTGTCAAGAATTTGAAATTGAGAATTTCAAGGGGCACAGCATTAGGCCTACGGAAGTCTGAAATTAAAACAAATTTTGCATTCAGCATAGAATTAAAATAATATTTCACTTCCACAGAAGTGAATTCAAGTGCTACTGCAATCAACCTTGATATTTTGAGGCTCTTTTCTCCAAGTTCCCTGCTTTATAAGACAGGGTTATGTACCGTGATATTTAGAAACAAAAAGTAACTCCACAATATGAAACTTGTTTATACAAGTTTCCTCAATGTCCCTTCTTTGTACTACAATGAACAATAAACCCAAGAATGCCAAAGTAGCATTTCAGTACAATACCTTCATCATCAATCCACTTGAGGGTAATTGGCTGCTCCTGCTGTAAATTACACATCTCATGCACTTCATCACAAAGTTCATCATAGCTCATTGACGCATCCAAGTTTGTTATCAGGATGTCCCTGCATGAGATGAAAACATAAGCTGTTATCAGAAAATATCTGCATTAGCCTGCATATTCCAACAATTCCATCTGTGGACTCTAAACTGCAAAATCATACTTACAGAATCAACATTCCTCATATAAAGTGCTCCCACTAATGTAAATTAGTTGCCACAAGCCAACAGGATTACATCTCCATGTTTAACTTTTTAAAAATACTTTAGTATGGAGGAATTAACTGTGTTAATGATCTATCTTTAATGCACGTTTACTTGGGTGACTCAAGTTCCCTTATTATAACTATCAGCATTTGAAGTGTTGTTAAAAAACCCTAAGATTTTGTGAATTTTATTCAGGTACTTCTTCCATCATAAATGAAGTCTCAATTATTGTAAAATCCTTTTAATATGTAGGTTTTTCCTCACATCCACTATATTGTTAGAGAGAACGCTTTGATTAGGTGAATTCTCAAAAGGTATCATTACAAGAAAATTCAGATAAAATCTTACTCAAATTCTGCATCTTGTGCTCTACCTTTATAGTGTTTTGAGAACATGAACCTAATACTGAACTCTGCTGATGTAAACCATACAGTATGCTCAGGCAATTGTGGGAGTGACTTTTGATATAATGAAAGCCCACACAGTACTGTCAAAGCAGAGCAAATATTAAAAAGAAAAAAAACAAACCAGTAAAGATTATGCAAAACAAAATCTGAGGATAAAAACTAGATTTTCTCCTGTTTTCTAAATATTTTTCAAATGACGGACTCAAGGAAACCAAATGATTAAACAAGTGCAGGAAGAAAGAGGAGATGTACTTAAGTCATCTCAGTGCTTTCAAAACCAAAAAAATTAGGAAACAGTTTTGTAGTTAATGGCTACTGGCATATGTAATTCTTTCCCCTCTTAGTTTAATACAGTAAATATATCAAAAGTTTCCCAACATGACAGACAGTTTTCCTATTTTCATACTGTGTGATAAGTCATTTTGGAAAACATGTTATATGACATATTTTGCCTACTTATGTCTTTCAACCAGAAACCGAACTAAACCGTACTACACTGAACGAAGAATTTCAAATTCTACAACTTACACTTTAAATGATATGCACTAATAACTTTGCACTTTGCAAGAAAAATTACAGTAAGCAAAGCTCTAAAACAATCATTTTAAAGATCTATACTGAGTTTCAAATTCAGATTAAAAGCACTGCTACCTTTTCAAGTGTACCTTTAATCTACAATTTGTAAAGTTCTCAAAGAACAGCAACTTAATAATTCTTCATAATAACAATGGAAAAATAAATACATATGCTAACTGCCAACCTGTAAATCCGTATTACTGTACAATACTGAGAGCTGTCAGGGGAGGTTGAGTTTAAGAACATCTCCCTGTCAGAAAAGTCATATTTTATGCACTTATGAAAATAAGAGACCAAACCAGTTCTCAAAGTAGTGTCTGAGGTCTAGCGCAATGCCTTGCACCAAGACAAGGTCACTAACAAATGCAGCTCATTACTTAATGCACTGCCACTGCAAGCTACTCATGAAATCAAGCACCTATAGATCTGTGGTAACTCTGGACAATCACATTTTCATAAGTATCTAAATAATATTCAAAACCTGAAACTATGCAGTACAACAATGCTCTACTATGCACACTACAAACTCCAACTAAAGCTGACAAATACTAATCAGCCTTAAATCGTTATAATTATTATAACAGATGGCACTGCCACTCTACATGTAAATTAATAAACTTCATATTGGACAAAACACAGCTGAAGTAAGCTAAATAGCACCTATTGCTGATGCAAAATTAATTATATCTATTCAAATTATTATCTCAATGATGTCCCTGTTCCTTTGCGAGTTACCATGTTTCATCTTAATGTCTGCATAGCCACATTAGGCAATCAGGGCACAGATAAATGAAAATCATTTATTGTTTAATACTAAAGAATCCCACAGGACACTTTATCAGGTATCTGAAACTGAACACTACAAAGTAACATGAAGAACTAATGACCAGTAAGTTATGTATGAGCAGTTATAGCAAGAGAATCATTCATACTCGTAGATTAAATGTGTCACCACTTAGAACCAAGGTAACATACAGCAAATGATACTGCATCACTGCTCTATTTAAATGAAGTGATTTCAAGTAACCAGGTATAAACCAGATACACTAAGTAACTGAAATAATTAAACAAGAATTACACAAGTTTACTTTCTCTTGCAATCTACTTATGCAGTTATTTGTACTATGCTATGTTAGGAACTCTGTCACACCCAGAAACATGAATACCTAAGATACTAGGACTCCACAGACATAGACTCAACATTCATTTTAGAACTTCCTCATGATTACGATTTCAAAATTATATATTGTACTATTATTTTAATTTTTTAGCTGCCACCTGAATGAGCTTGTCCTTAACTCTGAAGCTGTCCAGCATCAGTGATTTCCTGCAGTTTGTCAAATTTGTTCAAAAGATGAGTGTAGTACTTTAATGGAGATACTGAGATACAGTCTATAATGCCAAAAATAGTGAGCTCTTACTCATAGAATTTGATCAAGTAGAACAAAATTCATTGAGTTTGGAACTCTTGTTTTGTAAATTGACATGTTATAGACTTCGCAACTAATGGAACTTATTGAATATAGTGTTGCACGAGAAACTACAGAAATAGTCTATTGTAAAACATCATAATAATTACACATGAATTCTAATAGCGACACAAGTATCGCCTCCTCCATTTCTGCACAGACAAGTTCTACAGACACACTCCTTTCACTTTATATCAACACTATCTGCCAGCAAGCTATCCCAAATCATTTACACTAAGTTCTATCTGTGTTCATAGTGCCTTCCCTTGCAGAGCTAAGGCAGCTCTCCTATGGCTGTTTCAGAGAAGCATGCGTATCCAGGCACCTCAGAGAAGCACATCACACAAGTGTTTGAAGTTCAGATGTTCTTTTCAACTTAAGCCTATGTATGACATGATTCAGAGATGTAGGATTAAACTATGGAGCAGAAAATAATTATTAGTAATGGCAAATACATGGTACAAATCTTTCATCCAGAGTTCATAATGCAGTTTACATGCATCTATAAATAACCAAAATAAATCCATGGTGCAGATTAATGATAACAAAACCCAACTGATCTGCATTAACTATTAAAAACACATTTCAGAAATTACTGAGCAGCAGTAACAATGAACCACAGCATGCAGTCCCATTTACTTTATACATGGATTTCTTGTAAATTTTACTTCAAGTAAAGTAGCAAATTTCTGTATTTTTTAAGACATAAGTTTTGACATGAATTCTCACCACCAAAAGCTTATTTATGTTTTTACTAGGCAAGTTTTCATAAGAAAATTTAACCTGTAGATAAATGAACTGTAAATTAACAAGATTCTACTAGACTTGCAATTTACAAGTGGCAAAATAAAGACAAAAATCAAATGACTAGGCATAAGGAAAGAATTAAAGTCAGTAGCACATGTAGTAGAAATTAAAGCCAGCTAAAGTAAGAACAGATACATTTTCATACTAGTTTACGAGAAAACTGGCATCTATCAAAGTAATACAATTGCTGTAGAATTCTAAAGTCAGGACCTCAAACTACTTGGCATTGACTGAGTACATAAGTTTAACAAGAAAGCACTTTGTTTTCAATAAAATTTGATGGAGCGATTTTCATAATTACATTTAATTCAAAATAGCATTTTTCTATACCACAATATAAGAACAACTACAACAGTGTAGCAACAATTACTTAATTAGCAGTAAAACATCAGAAAAGATGACTTGGGTCACTTATCAAATACCAGTAAATTCAGTCTAAATACTTCAAATCAAGTCTAAGGATTTACTTAGGCCAAATATTTAACTCCTCAAATGACTTAAACTTAGGCCTTGGTGGAAGACAGGAGAGACCAAAGTAACATTAATTTACAAGGTCCTCACAGTGGCAGCAAACCAATTAGATTCAACATGTCTGAAAAACCAAATTTCATGTTGAAGTAATAAAGTCTTCCTGACTCTACCAACAACTGACTGAAGTCAAAGTACCATGACTTTTTTTTATCATTATTGTCTTAAATCAGAGCTGCAAAAATAAGCATTGTGAAGATAATTGAAGCAGCTGTGTCAACATGTCATTGCCCTTCAAGCTGCATTAGTCAAATTACTGGGAGGGGAGCAGGGGAATCAGCTATCAAAAATTAAAGGGCAAACTATACAAGAGTTTACTTTTAGTATTTATTCACAACAGAAAAACAAAGATTGTGGGATTCTATGATCTATTTTTTTTTAATCACTTAAAACTGAGTCTTCAAGCAGCTTGCATAAGTTTATCTAAATTTACTGATAAATTGAAATGTAAGCAAAATACCCTAATTTCTCATATTTACCTAAATAATTCCAATAATAATTCCTTCTAAAATTTCTGTAAGACAAACAAAAAAGGACAAAACCAACAGCACCCACTTATTATTTCAAGACTTGTATATCTATCCACAAAGAAACACCTCCTCTAATTTTCCAAGACATAAAGTGCTGTAAGTGAAAATAGTATCTAAAAATCCCCACTAGAAAAGGACTCATATTAAACATTACATGTTTTGTCCCAAGGAGCACGCAGTCAAACTGACATCTGTAAGTGGAAACCTGTACTTCACAGTCTCCTGCTAATTTCAGCCGTAACTTTTAGAGTTCATTACGTAAGATTTATCATATCTTTATTATAAAGTAGATACAATAAAAAGTAGTAATTGTATCTGGATGCAAGAGATGGATCTATACCTGTCTGCGACCACAAACACTTGTAACAAAACAGAAATCAATAACCCATTAACCCAAAATAACGGCATGCCAGTTTTGCACATTTTCCCCCCCTTTCGAGAGAAGAAAAACTACCAACTCTTTTTTCCACCATCAGCATGCTGCAGGAGTCTGGATGGTATTTTAATAGCCCAAAAGTTTACCTACCTGATCTGACGTTAATTACAAATCCCACAATGCCCTGGTTACTCTATCACTAAACTGCTGTCCAATATGCTTCAAAATTAGACAGGACACAATACAGAGGAGAGAACATGCTGACTTACCCACTATAGTGTGTTTTAACTCTGATGAAGTCTTTGTTCAAATCAATTTTTGAGCCCATTCTGCTAGGCATGGTCTGTATTTAGCAGCCTAAATGAAATTCTAAATATATAAAAATAAGATCATTGAAGACAGATAACTCATTTAATTCTGAAGTGAACAGCTTCACACATGAAGTATGTGTTTCTCCTCCAGATGATTTTCAATCCAGCTGCATAGGAAGAAAACCAGAATACAGATGAATATACACACACTCCACTAAACGAGTTGTGTCAAATTTTATAAACACAAATAGCTTTACAGAGAACAGCTAGAAATCAAAAGGAAAATATACAAGACCATTGATCTGCACAGAAATTAAATGCTATCAGCTAAAAATACCCTGTACCATTTAGTTTTACAGAAACATACCAAGCATTTAAGGATGTTTTTTTAATAAAACATCCAACAGTTCCCTCTTGGCCAAAAATACTCCAAAGAAATCTTTACTTATTCATCAACACAGCTTCGGGCTCTTTTCTTCCAAAGAGTAGAGTATTTTAATTCAAAATAGTTTTCATATATGTGGAAGACTGCTATCAATTAATGTTGGTTACAAATTTACCCAAGAAAAGCAGAAGAGGAACTCCGAGGGGCAATTTAGGTTACCTTTACGATTAGAGACTGACAAACATCCCGTTTATTCAAAACTACCATCGCCTTCCCTTATGCATATCTATAGACACACATACATGTATTCAGACAGCTCCCTAACCCCACTGTCTAGGGAAGCAGGGCCACAGGTACCAGGGAGAGACTCCAGAACTGTTCCCCGACCTCCCCTCTCCTGGTTAGGAGGAACACGCAGCCCCTTCCTGTGCGACCCCCGGGACCCCCCAGCGCCCGCCGGCCCGTGGGAGACACGGGCTGCGCACAGCGCGGGTGGGGAGCGACAGGGCGGCGACACTGTCGCCCGGGACGAGATCGCGCCGGCACTTTGCCGGCTGCTGTCGCCCTCCGTGCCGGGACGGCGGGCAGAGAGGGCTCTCCCCGGCCTACCCACCCGAAGCCTTCGGGACTGCCCCTTCCTCCTACCTGCTCCGACCGAGGGAGGTGCCACGCCGGAGAGCGGGGCCCCACCGGTCCCGCTTCCCGCCTGCTCCGCGAACCCGCCGAGAGCAGGGGACGCCCCGGACCTGAGGGGACGCTCTCTGCCCGGGGCCCGCGTCTCCGCGGTGCTCGGCTACACCTCCACGGCCTGAAGTTGCTCAAAGTCCCGCGAGGAAGTTCGGATCGGACTTCGACTCCCCGCCGCCCTCTCTGCCAGCGGGACCCCGGAGACGAACGGCGGCAGCGAAGGCAGCGCTCGGCGGAAGAAGCCCCCAGCCCCCCCCCCTCAGCCACCGGCCGCCTCACCACCCCTCGCCCGCCAGCGCTAGTGGCAACGGCGCCACCGCGCCGAACATGGCGGACTAAGAAGGTTAGCGCCCACAGCCAATAGAACACCTCCTACACTACCTGTCAGCCAATAGCAAGCTCGGACTCACCTGGAGCCAATCCCCAAAAGGATCCCGCCCACCCACGACCAATCATAGGCCGGGAACCGTTACCTGGGGAATAGGAGCGTCTCAGCCAATCAAAGCCGAGCGAGGAAGAGGTAGGAGAACACCTGCAGCCAATCAGAGAAGCAAGCGGCAAGCGCGCCTGTCCCGCGAGGGTGGCGGGTGGGGTGGCAGGTGCGGAGGGCAGAGGCGGGCGGGCCACCCGCCCTCCCCCTTGCCCTGGTGGGGCTGCTGCCGGCCGCGCTCCGGGACCGCGCTCCGGGACCGCGCCGCTGCCGCGATTCGCCTTGGCCCCGCCGGAGATTTTCGGTGCCTTGCCGTGCCCGTGCAGCGCCTCCGCGCTCCGAGAGGCGGTAGCGCCGTGGCGGAAGGAGGCCCCAGACCTGAGGGGAGAGGCGGGTGCGACCGTTACCGCGCTGTGGGGTCAGCGAGCTTGCGCCTCTACCCTCCTCGGAGCCCTCTGGAGAGGTAGTGAGTTGTTCCGGCTGCCGCAGGCTTGTGGCTTCCCGATGCGGCCTCGCCCTCGGAGCTTGGGTGGCAGCGGCGGGTTCCCCCGCGACAGGGCGACAGGAGGCGCGGGACCGCCTCAGGGCCGGGCCGGGGCGGTGCTGAGGGGCGGGGCGGAGCCCGGGAGCCGCGGCGGCAGCCTGCCGGGGAGCCTTGCAGGGTGGCCGGGCGGAGGAAGGCGGTCGTTCCCGTGATCGTCCGCAGGCACAGCTCTCGCTCGCTCTCTCCCCACCCTCAGACAAAAAAGAAACCCACCCCCCAAAACAACTAGCCTGCCAGCACACCCCCCGCCCCGGTGGCCTGGCTCCTCGCCCGAAGCCGTCAGAATTGGGAAAACTCACTTCCGCAGCAGGATAATCTCCCTCAAGTGTAAATATAGCATCCCACCTTAAGAGGTTTCATTCAAACCTGTTAAAGCTGGAAAACGGCGGCCAAGATAATAAAGAGGAAATAAAATAACAAAAATAAACAGTGATAGACTTCTGAGCGGCCAGACCAGAGGGGAGAGAGAAAAACAACGGAATACGTTGTGTTAGTGTTGTTGAATTAACCACCGTTTCACAAGAGCACGTCTGTGAAATGGTTAATGCCCTTAGCTTTATAAAGTTGTTCTGTTTTGTTTTGTTTTTTTTCTTTATGATACTTCAATCTTTTGATTTCAAACTGAATCCGCTGCGATTGACGCAAAGTCATCTCCTGTGTAAAGGAGATCGGGGCTTTGCCTGTTCTTCAGATGAAGGCACGGGATCGTGAACTCGGGGAGTCCCCTAGTGGAAATGCTGCTTATACCGGCCAAACAGCTGTTTTCCTTGTGCACCTTGAAACTATTTTCCAAGCAAATAAGCTATCCAAGCAAAAGGTTTGCTTCGGGGCTTTTGTTGACCTATTTATAGCTGCCATGGGGCAACAGTAACCCACCAAATTTGAAAAATAAACCAAACCAAGTTGTCACAACTATTAGATTTTTTTGACTACCTGGAGTTGAGCAGTCATAATCTGTATTTTGAAAATGGAAAAAAAAAATTGATCCTTAGTCTCCTGCTATTACCTTGTGTACACCTACATCGAGTAATTTTAGACACTATTTAGCACTTTCACAATATCTTTATGGGGGTTTGTGGGTGTGTATGTGTTGGTGAGTTGCTGTCAGTGTAACCCTGAGTCTGCTTTTGGTGTTTCTACAGTCTTCCAAAACACAAAAAAAAAATAGTTAACACTAGTTTAAGTAGCAGTAAAGTGGCAAAACTTATTCCCATCGGCCTAGATGTTTTCTCTGACATCAAGAAAATGCACCAAATGGTTTCATTTATCAGTCTTTAATCTGAATTGATGTATCAGCTGCTAATTTTATCTTAGTGGGAACTGTCAATATGGTTTCAAAATGGGCCCTTAAATCTTCCTGTATTCCAAATTTCCTCTCCTTAAAATGGAGAACATTATGTAAGATGTATCTACAAACATAATTCTTTCAGGGCAAGCTAGACTTTGATCTCCCTGTCACGTCAGGGAGATGACTTCAGCTCCCTGAGTTGTTGGATTGGGAGATAAAAGGTAGTGCAGTTCTTCAGAACTGTGATTTGAGGGTTTTGTGTGTTTTACTGTTATTTTTTCCTAGCACAACTTACTGAGGATAGAAGATTAGGTACATTTTCAGTGCTTGAAGAAAATCTCAACAATAATATTTTTACATTTTGCAGAGATATTTTGTAGTTGATCACTTAGTACTAATGCTGTTATTTTAGAAGTCTTATTTTGAGTTGGTTTGTATTTTCTTATATTACAAGACTGTTTAAACACTTGGATTTCTTAATAGATGCTTCCCACTTCTGGGCAGATGGCATTTTTTGGAGAGGATGTCAGCTTTGCTCTGTGCATTAGCTAACAAGGTTGTAACTGGTTTGAAAACACGACGTATTGTATGATCATTATTTCTGGCATATTATTTTTGAAACACAATCGACTTCTCTTTTCCTAGAGCTGTAAATCCTGAGTGTATTCCTGAGATTTTTGGTTTTCTTTTTTTTTTTTTCCAAATGGCAGGGCATTCCACTTTTATCTTCTACTAAACCATCCTCAGCTTAATAAAAAGTTGTAATATTGCTGTCCACCACACCTAGATTTGAAGACCTGACAGGCTCCTACAAGTAATTTAATTTGATTTTATTCCAGGTTTAAATGAGCTATGTATTGCATCTAAAGTTTTAGTTCTTTTTTAAATTATTATTATCTCTTGATATCAGATCTTTTACTCTGAAGAGCAGACTATGAAGTGAATGGATCTGTTAGAGAAAGAGAAAGCTTAAAAAAAAGGTTTTTTCAAGTATTCCATGTTTTGAAAATGCGTCCCATCATATCCAGCACAACAAAATGGGAGTTTTGCATTCGTGCATTCCTTTCTTTATATGATGAGCTTTGGCAAATCACAAATCTCTGTCACATGGCCTGAAAGAATTTTTTTAAGAGGTGGGATAATAGTGATTTCCTTACCAGTATTGGTGAGGAGGTAAGAAAGAAGGAAGAGTTCCCTCCTGCTGGAAATAGCCATGTGGATTTGCCTTTCTATTTTGTTTTTTTAAAAGTCATTGTGGCTTATTAGCAACCAGGATCAATAGCAGCCAATACTAACCAGGAGCTGCTGAAGTCTAGTGTAAGGAGGACATGCTTAATTTGCAGAGAGTTCTTAGTGAATTGTGTCAGCATCTCAGGTTCTGTGTTAGCTTGTGTTGTTATCTCATCGCCTCATCTACAGTGGAGCTACTCCTGTTTTATGCAGGTATGGCCATGGCGATCATCTGGCTTCACACATGTAATACTACATCCAAGCTCAGCGTCCAGTTGTGCCACAGATCTATAGCGGCAGTGGAGAACACTGATTTGCTAAGGAATCTAATGTTGGAATTTCAACTGCTGCAGCCTAGTAGTCTGATGGTACCTCATTATTGAATTGTCTTTTTGACTAAGAGTTATGAAGATCCAGAGTGTTGGTTTCCGAACTTAACGTCTCCTTCATTATTTCATTGTACTATTGTCTCTGACAGTAACTTTGAAGCCTGCATTTATTTAAACATGTATATCTGCACATTTCCAGCAGATGGCAAGATATTCCTAGGCAACTGTCTGGGAAACACAGTTTTATATACAATGCTTATAAGTGCTACTTCTTTATTTTAATGCTACAGGCTATTAAGAGCTGGTCTTCAAAAATTAGTTTAAAGGGGAAAAAAAAATTGGGGTTAATGATAGCATTAATCTAAAGTACTGCTTCAGGTGTCAGATATTTGTATTAATGTCCATTAGTGTCACTCCAGTGCAAGGTTTTTCTAGTTGTATTTTCCTTTTTAAAATTCTAAAAAACATTTGCTATTTAATGAGTTTGGAAACTCTTAGACTACGCAGTACAACTGTTTTAGTGCCTCTAACAAGAATGTAGTAAGCTTCCTTTCCTCCTTATTTAGTTGGTGTCTTGAAAGAAACAGGCTATGGTTGCATAGGAAAACTGTGTTGTAGTACGTTCCTTGCTGTCTTGGGCCATTATTCACAGAATAATTTGTCCTGCATGCTTAAAAAAATGCAGCACCTAAATACCTCACCGAATGCATAGAATGAAAGCAAAATAATTTATTCCAGGCTTCACATGATGAAAGTAGTGCCTTTTAAACTTCTCAGTGAAAGGAATAATATTCCAAAATCTCTCAGAGCATTTTCTCTACATGCACCACTCAAAAGAAACAACTCATTTTCAAATACAATTTTATACACTACAACCAGGAGAAAATGAGGCTATTTCTGGATTGAAAAGTTATCTAGCTTGGTGAATACCGTAAAAATAATTTGATATCATAGGGGTAGTACTTGTAACTAGTATTTTGGCACACATATCTACAAAACTAGGAGAAAAAACTAACAATGTACAATTTTTTTCTGTTTGTTTTTAGGTCAGAGGGAACCATTTTCTCTTCAGGCTGGACTTCAGCATAACCAAGAAACAGAAAGAAATTTTATCTTGTCGCCTTTACTCATCCTGCTTAAAATTTGTAAGTAATGCATGTTTTTGGAAGGTACCTACTGCATCTGAAACTGATTGTGTGTATTGAATTTTATTGTATTTTAACTCTTGTGCCTATTGTTTCCACTGTGCATTTGCCTCTTTCTGATCTACTCACAGATGCATTTGTCTAATGGAAAAGCATTTTAACTTTTCCAAATAGCTCCAACCTCCCTTTGCAAATAATCTCACCAGTTCTTTTTTTACATTTTGATGTACAGATCTGTTTGAGTGCTTGTGCTTTATATTAACCTATTGTTATTCTGCCAGCAACAGCTGCTGAGCTGCTGCAGAAAGAAAGAAAAAAAGGAGTATCCTAATGCTTACCCATTCATACTATGTGCCTCCACTTGTACAAGTTGGTATTGTAAAGATAAGTACAGATCCAAAAAAAGTGAGTCTGTGAATCCAGGCTACAAACAATGAGAGAGAGATTTAAAGATGGTGCTGGGTGTTTTGGTTGCATAAAAGAAAGCTTAGCCAATTTATAGCCATTAAAAACAATGCTTTTGCTTAGTAGAATGCAGTAAGCTGTGTTTTGTATTTCAGCACATGAAGTTCATGCAGTTGGGTTAGTAAACAACTATGGTGGCTTATTCTGGTGAACAGTACTTTTGGTTAAAACAAGTTAAGTCACAAGTGAGGCAACTATTTAAATATTTATGAAGCACTTATGCAATGTTTGCATTCGGATATTTACCATATTAAAATGTTCATTTAATGGAGAAAGGGTTATAAAATCAGACAAAGAATGGTCTGAAACAAGATATCACATAAAAAATAATTGAGAATCATCACAGAAAAGAAGATTTATTGACTAGCAAGGTTTATTTTTTCTGTAGCTCAGATCACAAAATTATTTTTTACTGATACTCTTGAATCCCACGGTTTGAGGAACCAAAGGATCTTGACTGAAAGGGATACTCACACTCACTAAGGAACCGTTATGGCAATAAAAAACAGAATTTTTCAAGGAAACTTAATGATACACATAAAAATCTGCTAGAATGTCTCAAGTTAGTTCAAAGTTAGTTTTGCCAATGTACCATCAGATGATCAGTGTTTGACTAAAACAGGCATGCTCCTAGATTGCTCTGAGATTTTCTTGTTGAAGTGCTTTGTCTTCACCTTTAAGACTTAATTATACATTAGTTTACAAAGTCTGTCTGACAACCGTTATCATCATGTATCTCAGATCCTACAGGGAAAAAGCTCTGCTATTTATACCAGTGAGGACTACTGAGTTTAATGTTTAAGTTGCTATTGCTTAGCGCTCATTCCAGGAGTAGGAGAATTGCAGATTACTGAGAGAAACACTCCAGGTCTGCTGGTTAAGATGTGAGTGGGAGGCAAAAGTGCTATTGGACTGAAAGCATAACATAAATTATCAATCGTAGCTAGGAGACTCTTAGCTCACTATCACTGCCAATTGACCCGTCTCATCTCCAGAGCACTATCTTTGGCTCACAAAAGGCTTTCCTTTGAAAGAAGTATATCTCTTTAGAAACAAAGATCAAAGGGTACATATTTGTTATGGTTCATTTTATTTCACAGCTGAGGAATTCAGTAGAGATGAAGACGCTGTCCTTGTAGTTTGGGAGCTATTGTTGCTATATTGATGTTTACATCTCCCCTTGCCGCTGGTGTAAGAGACAGGGAGGAAAGCTCTCTGTTTTAATTTTGATAATTCAATGACACATAAAGTTGTGTAATTAATTAGCAAGTGGCTCAGCTAGGACCTTCATTGCTTGAAGGACTAAAACTATTGGGAATATTCCTGCTACCAAAGGTTGCTGAAAAATTATTGCACTATAAGGACTCCTCACAGAATAGATTATGTACAAAGTTATTCTTATAAATTTAGACAGAAAGATATAGAGTTGTAAGTTTTTAAACCTGTTGACTGGGTGGCAGAACTTGCAGATTTTTCTACCTTTTCTGTGCTGAAATTACTTTTTTTTTTTTTAACTGCTTTATCCACAAAGTACTTGTATGTTTCTGACAAGGTTGACCAAAAAAATTCCTTCTCCTTTTCTCTCTCCTAAATGTTTCAATTAAGACATCATTATGACAACTAGTTCTTAAAGACAATTGTGGGGGGAAAAAAAGGGCAATCGGTACTAGTTTTACCTCAGTAGAAGGAGAAGACAGCTATCCTGTTATTACGTGAATTAGTGAGTTAAGATCTTCAGCTCTATTAGGACCTGTCATTTAGTAGGGATTAGAGTGACGATTTGAGACTATGAACTAAACAACAGATAAATGGAGAGAGACGGCTACTGTCTTCAAATATATGTGAAATGTGAGTAACCACTTCTGTGTAGCTCTAGAATCCTCATAGAATGTCATCTTTAGCAGATCAAACCACCGACACGTGCAGACATGCGGCTGTTCTTCAGCCTACTTACTTTTTTTTTTGCGAAACGAGACAAGCTATTGTTTCTATTGAAATCAATGGCAGTGAAATAATTGAATCCTGTGGGAATGAATTTGGGCCAAATGCCACTAAGTTTGGATAAAAATTATAAGGCAAAACATTAATATATTTGAACATAAACTGGAGTAGAGCATATATCCTACATAACATCAGAAATCACCATGGTAATTCTTTGCAGATTTTCTTACTGGATTGACTATTAGTGTTTTTCTAGCCCATGTTAAAATAGACAAAATGAATAATGTTTCAAGTTTTAAGTCAACACCTCCCTTACTTTTCTTTCTTATATAAGATAGAAGCACCCAGAAGCTAACTCCCTTTTGTTGACACCATATTAGCCAGGAGGATAAAGAATTCTATGGGTAGCCCAAGCTACATAGGTTTAAAAGCAAATAAAACCAAACCTCTATGCTTCTGTATTTATTTTTTCAGGATATTTAAACAACCTGCCTCTGTAGAAACACAATTTTTGCCTGCTTTCCTTTTGTATGTGTTCACCAGCACAGAATACACTGTAAATCATAGGGGCTTCTTGCTGCATAACCTGGTCCCAATTCTTCAGAAAGCAACGATCCCTCTTCTGAATTTTGTAATAAATAATTGTATTATGTATTATTAGTAACATGGTAGGAGCCTGATACCACTGTTTCTTAAAGTGCCAGGCTTTCCACTGAAATTGTTGTGGATCCTGTGAACATGAACATCTGAGCTTGTGACTCTCATGTCTTGAAAGACTGGTTTTCCTTACGTTTATTTCTTCTTACATCAAGTAGTTTAAAAAAAAAAACCAAACAACAAAACAAAACCAAAACCACAAGCAAACAAAAAAGCTCAAAACAAACAAACAAAACCCCAACCAACCAAACAAAAAACCCCCCAAAAAACCCCCAAACCCCCCCCCCCCCCTCTATTTGCAATAAACTGAACCAACAAATTAAGGAATGTAGCTGTAGAGTTAACTTTCTATTCAATAAAATACTGCATCCTAATGCAAAGGAGGCACAGAAGGCAATATTTTGTTTATGAAAGTTCCCAAGGAGCACCAACTGTATTAGGAATCTTCTTACCTTAACCAGAAGATAATTGTTCTCTATTGGTTAATGTTTTATGGTTACTACAGGAATGTAAAAACTGTTTAGAAGCAATCAGGTAATAAAGAATGCACAGTCAGTTTTATCATTTGTTTAAATCCCCTGTCCCTTAATGCATCTGTACAACACTATCAGAAATCCTTCTCTTGTCAGGTGAAATCTGGACTAGTTGCAGGGCTAATTATCATTGAACAACTTGGTTTCAAGGCCTGAAAAATATTTGTTACCTATTTCAAATATTCTTTACTTTTCTGAGCACCTTTCTCCTTACCATCTTAAAGTATTCCAATTAAGCATTTAAACAGTTCTGAAAAGATAAGTTAAAATATTTTTGGTAAATCCCCTCAGGGAAATTTTCATAGGCTTTGTCTACACGAGGAAGTTCTACCATTAGTTTGAGTGTTCTTTTCTGGGTGAGCTGAAATGACAGTACTGACAAAAGGAGCTTGTAAAACTAATTTGGTTAAATCAGTTCAATTTTTTGTGTAGATGAGACCTACAAGTATAAAGGCACTTTTCTTTGGTTTGTAAGACTGTCTGTCTTTGCCCGCCTTGAGAACACAAAGAGCAATGCTTGTAAGTGCTGAGCAGTACTGATCTCAGTAAAAGATGCACGTACTCAGCAACTCCATGACAGACTTTATACCAAAAGCTGGAGATTGGACACTGGGCTAGAGGGATCTTTTGTTCAGTGGAATTAGTCCTATGTATTGGTTGGTCCTAAATCTAGAGTGATCTAGAGTGAATCTAGAAGTTTCAGATACCTCAGAAATGAGGCATATTTGGATTTCTTTTTTTGGACCAATCTTTTTGCGGAACAGTGAACTCCCAATAACATCTGATTAGTTCTGTTGGTGCTATATTTTCTGACAGCCTGGGCTTGACTGTCTTCTCAGATTTGTTTTTACTGTTCAGGACTTAGTAAAAGGAATAGCCATGACATAAAGCTGGTATAAGAAGAGAACAGATCCCTAATGCATTATGTAACGATGGGCTTAGATCCTCAAATTCATTTCATTTAAGACACAAGCTATAAAAGCAGAAAGAGACAGTGCCTTTCTCATTTCAGCTACCAAGTTGATCCAAATAGACATGTTCATTGCCAAATTTTTATTCAGTTTTCATTAAGAAGAATTAGTTATATATGTTTATAACCTATATTGCACGCAGTATTATTATAACATTAAACAAGCTTTCAACCATTGCAAGTGTTTTAAGCTGCTATAATAAAGAAGGCATGAGGGAGTTGCTTCAGATTTTTTTTTTAATGAAAATATTCTCAGTAATTTTCAATAAGCTTTTTGTTATCTATTCTGCTTCATAGACAAATATGCAGGGGTGCTGCTTTCCTCCTAATGTAAAGTGCTTTCTTAGGTTAATGACCAAGTGTTTAAAATCAGAGCAATCGTTTTAAGTGTTTTGTTGTACCAACAGTAGAAGCCTCATTGAGTTAAATTGGTTTCGCTACATTATCTATTGGATTAGCAAACCGGTTAAGAACTGATGTGAGAGCTTTTACTTTAACTTGGATAAATGCTTTCATTTTTACCCAGAAACAGGACAGACATTTCTGTATATTAAACTCTTAATAGTGCTGTCACTGCCAGCATTACTTTCAAACAAATCATGCAGTATCTTGCTCTTCTTCATCTTGTGCTTTCTGATTCTTTTCAGCCTCTTGAGGCAGCAACAGCTATTTTTTAACATGCATATAGTAGTCGGCATAAGTGCCCCACAGAAAGCACTCATGAATACAGAACGGTACTTTCTCTTCTGTTGTCAAGGCCAAAGTACAGTTTTACAAGCCCTTGGGCACTGAATAGGCAGGATTTCATTAAGGATGAAATCTCTGAGTTTATTTTGATTTTCCCTCTAATGCATTTTATCTTCCAGTTCAATAGTTGGAATGTCTATTTTGTCTGTTTTTAGAAGCTCCAATTTCTGTATATCTACATTTTATTAACACTTCACATTTAGAATTATTACATTACACGTATCCCACTCCTTTTATCACAGACATGCCAGTCCATAAAGCAGTACTCTAAATTGCCTTCTGATCTATCACACTTTTTTATTTTTGCTTCTCCTTGGCACTAGTGCAACCCATCCAAAGTCAGCATTCAACTGACATAAAATTTAGTTTATTTGTTTATTGAGGGCATTATGAAATTAGAGTTGAATAGGGCATTGTCTTTAGACGTTAATGTCTGATTATGATTTTAAACGGAAAAAAAAAAAGTAAAGCACATCCAAAAGTACAGAAGATTCAAATTTATGCAAAATTCCACTCATTACACCATACTGAAGTTTCTCCTTAAAAGAGTTTGAATGGCATCTGCCTTTTCTATTTCTGGCTCTGGAAACAGATTTAAGAAAATCCCACTCTTCACGATGGAGGTGTTTTGTCTTGTGCTACTCATGCAAGTGCAGTATCAGTAGCTGGAACACCTGCTCTCCCCTCTGAGTCACCTTGTTCCTGGAATGGACACAATTGCCATGTGTCCTCACAGTGCACATTTCTGATTGCCTGCAGTGTTTTGAGGGTTTTTTCCCCTTTATTTATGCTTCCATCTACAACATTGTGATAGTCTAGCATTCTGGCTTTGGAGTTTTTTTGAGGAATAGATTGCTGCCACCTTTTACTTTGATCAATCACAACTGAGTTGTGCAATCAAACTACAGAAAAATTCGTTGAATAAATAGTTTGAAGAAGTCCGCAGGGCATGCAGCCTATGACTGTCTCCCAGATGGAGAAGCAACTAATTTTGTCCAAGAACCCCATGTGATTACTTAGTTGGATTCAGTGTACGGAGTTATGGCAGGTGCACAATTACAAACCACTACTGCTGCAGTAATTCGATTAGACACTGCCTTTATAGTATCTGCAGCTGCCTTCTTGCTAATTACTCTAACCAGCCACTGCACACTAGATGGAGTAGGTCAATGCTTTGTTCTCTGCTTTTTAATAACTTCAATTCCAAAATCATGGATTATTTTCTTATGATTTACACTCCACAGGAACTTGCTGTGAGTATTTTTTCAGCTGGATTTAGTCAATAATTTCACTCTTAGCAGTAGATACTGACCCTGACAGGCAATGTAATAAACTAATAGCTAGAGAAATCAGGAGGATACAAAAAGTTTAGACTCTGCTTTCACAGCAGTAGTTAATCTACTGATTTTAAAACAAAGATCATTTCTGATTTATGCAAGTGTAACAGAGAAGAATGAGGCACTATGGCCTTTCTAAAGGGTGTACTACTGTTCAAAGTGCTGAGCAGAGTATTTCAGACTTGCCTACCATCTTGCCTTGTCTATGAAAGTGCATCATCCAAGAGTTACATTTAAACTTCTGATGCTCTGAGGCCAGATAAGAATTAGATCAGGTATAAATTGAAAAAGCTCAGTTTTAAGCTGAAAGGAGAGGTAGAAAGAAGAGTTAAGATATGTCAAGGACCTGGCACAGAGTCATGGAAAAAACAACAACTTACTAAGGAAAAGGCGTTGTAAAGTCATGCTTCTGCTGTTTTTATTCCACTCTGCACTTAATCATTATATAAAACAGTGAGAATGATTCAGAAGAGAGCAGGAGGGGTTGAACTTTCTTTGGGAGAAAGTGATTATAACCAAAAACACAGTTTAAAAAAAAAGGTGTATTTCTATAATGTAGCATTTCATCAACATCAGGAACAAACAGCAAGAAAAATAAAATAGAAAGAGGAGAAGCAGAAGGAAAAAAGAGAAGCCTGATTACCTGCATGTATTGAAGGAGATGCAGAATTTCATTAGCTTTCTGAATAAGGTGAAAGTTGAGTGATATTTTGCTTTAATTCAGTATGTGAGAGTCTCAGAAACTATGGTAAATAGCACCACATAAGTACTAATTGGATGCACTTAACTAGTTGGAGGATAAGAGTTTCTGTCTCTCCTGAAGGATTTTTCTTCTGTAAAACTCAAAGATATAGGAAAGAAATCAGTATCGTTATATCAATTTTGCAGATGATGCAGTGAAATGACTTAACTAAGATTGCCCAGCAAGTCAGTGGCAAGATCTTGGAGCAGAATCCAGGTGTCTCAGTCCAAGGCTAGACTGGAGCAATTATAGCTTGATGTCAGTTTGCGCTTTCCAGCACACTGTTGGCAAATAGTTTTTCCATTATAACAGAAACTAAAGATTGAGGTGAACCTAAGCCTGACTTATGATGGGAGAATATTTTCTATTATAGCTCAGTTCGGGATTTTTTTTTTTTCTTCAGAGCATACTCTTACTTCAGTGATATTGAACAAATCTTAGTTTAAGTTATAAAACTGTGTTAAAATGCTCTATCTTTCAGTGCTGGTCATACAAAATCAAACCATATGTCACAGATAAGTAAGGCAGGAGGAATGTGTGCACGCTCCACTGATTAAATGCTTGTTTCATCCTTATTGCAATTGCAACTATTAATCATCAGACACTACGTTCAGGATCCCCATCTTCAAAGCCCAGTGCAACTCTTCTTTTGTCTACATCTTTTGGTTTGTTTAATCTCGCACCTCCCCATGCTCTCTTCCATTGTAGTTATCAGCCACTTGCTTTGCTTCCTTCTTTCTCTCCCTCTCTCATTTCATATTTTCTTTTGTGTCAGTCTCCATATTTGAAAAAACCTCTCACTTCCAAGGCAACAAAATCCTCATAAAAAATTTGCCTTTTGAAATGTCTTACGTTGGTTTCCTAAACTAATATTTCAGTTGTTTTAATCCATATCCCAATGTATTCACTGTGGAGTTTTTAAGAGATTAATTATGAAACTTTGTTGTGAATACTGCATTCATTTGCTGAGTTCACTGTAATCATTTACAGAACGAACTGTTACTTTGCATGAGTTGAGTGAGAGGATCTAGTCCTAAATTAAGGAGTGTGTAATAGCACCCACAAATTTCATTGTCAAATAATGGAAGTAAAAAGGCCTAACATATTAGGTCAGCCTCTGAATAAAAATGGCAAAAATATCCAAAGCAACTGAGTAACTTAAAGCCATTTATGACATTTTTTTACTTCACTTAGCTATTTAGGGACAGATGCAAAAAGGATATTTTCAGAGGCACACATGGTAGACTCACACTGAAAATTAACAGAACGAATTCTAAAGTCCTTCCTGAAAATGGAGTCTGAGTTCCTTCATTATCAAGCACCTTTAAAATTTTTCCCAATCCAACATAGAAAGCCTGAGCTTTCCCTGTGTTTCTAAATCACTTTTGTCTATTTTTGGGCCTATTAAACTAATAAACATTACTGTGTTTAAGTGTTTAAACTTTCATTAGCTTAGATCTGAAATGTAATACAGTCATTAACAATTCAGTAGAATTTTATGTAGTATATTTTATTTCATGCTGTGACTAAAAGCATTGAAATGTTTTCAATACCTTATCCAAGACAAATAATAATTTAAGAAAAAGCCTCCACTCCCCTCTATTCCCTTTTACTTTGTTCATGAGATTTTTATGATTAAAAACTGCAACTTTACCGCTACTGTTAAACTTAGACCATCCCGCAGAAGGCCAGATGCAGAAAAACACTCATGTGTGGAGGTGAGGAATTAGCTCTTCCATTACAAAAAAGGAAATTATCTGAGTGTGAAAAACCAAATCTTCATTACTGATCAACCCTTAAAGTGGAGGAAAACCATGGTAATTTAAGATTTAAACTTTTGCTGCAAGTATGTACATATGAAAACTTGTCTTATGGTAATATAGGAAATAAGGAGCTGGGATTGTTTGGCAGAGTACAGTTAATTAGTGTACCAAATCAGATCAGTAATAAATTGCTGCTTTTAGTAGGAATTGATCGCAGGACTTTCTTGACTTTAGAAATGTCTCAAGCTCATTGGAAAATATTTGGAGAAGAGGTGGATCAATACAGTTTCAGCAAGGGCTTTTTAGTCTGCAGGTATTGTTCAATTTGTGGCTCTTCACATGAATTTTCTTTTTCTTTTTTTTTCTTTTTTTTTTTACATTGTGTATGCAACCCAGTATATAACATTGACTGCTGCAAAGGCTGCTGGGAACACAGCTCTGGCGTATATATCAATGGTATCAGCATCAATGGGCTTAAAGAGGGACTTCAAACCACTCTTTTTATCCAGTTTCATTATTTGCTGCCGTTTTGTCTCTCCAGTTTCTATTTCTATTGTGCCATACGATCCAGGCAGGCTTCTGGGAATTCGGTGCTGCCTATTGGAAATGGCCAGTTCCTGGTTCACACCAGCTATGGAAAGGGAAAATAGAACAATGGCATTCTTCACGTTTATCTGCAAAAGAAAGAGGAGAACCTATAATAGCAATTTATAGGGCAAAGGTAGCGTACTTCATCCAAGCCAGCCACGATACTGACATGTGAAATACCTATGAGAGCCTTAAGTGCTGAATGGTGTTTATCACTTGCTTTGGCAGAAGGACCGCTGAAAGTCTGTGTACCACGTCTAAATTCTGTTACAATTTTACATGCTCTGAATTACTGAGGCACCATTGAGACAGCACGCTTAGGCCCTTCTGACTGAAAATAATTGACTGACTTTAAGGAGACAGTTATCCCTTTCGGTGGCCAAAGCCAACAGGCAGTTCTCAGGCTCTTGTCAAAGCTGAGAGAAGATGGAGGTGGGACAGAAAATGAATATGGATCAGTTGTATCCACTACACCTTAATAAAATGAAGTAATAATAATCATAAATAATACCCAAGGTGCCAGAGAGTTCTAAAATATGTAGGCCTGGACTACAAATTGTGAATTGTCAAAAAAAAAAAAAATTCCTTAATCAATTCAGCCTGCTTTGTTACTAACATGCATGTGTGTACATGAAGAAAGCAGTAAAGCCATCTGGAGTTCCTGGAAGAAATTTCATCTATGGACTCCTTTGTTCAGTTTCACTGGGCTTCATATCTACATAACTTATATCCATGCTCATTATATCTGTATTTACCTTATGCAGTTTAGGTGTAAAAAATGTAAACTCCAGGGGACAACATTTAAGACTACAGGCCTAGTTTTTGTTTTGCTGACAACATTTTATTATGCTGTAGCAGAATTAAGAGTCTTAGCAGAAGCAGCTACTGAAGAAAACCTTCTGAGAAAAGGCCTTTCTTTCCCATCTCATGTAATACTGTCATAATGACTTTGCCCTGACCCTACAAGAGCAACTCAAGGTTACCATAATTTACACTGAGGACTGGACAAATATCAAAGGGTCTAAATATATTCTGAAAGTGTAAGACGTACAAATCTGGTTCAAGACATACTTTGCCTCTCTTCTTACTCATTCTCCCTTATTCTCTATTTCCTATCTTAAATACAACAAACCATGTAAGAATATGTTGTCTTTAGTGCTAACCATGCTGCAAGCGGAAATTGGCAGTTGCTTTGGTTGCTTGTCATATTAGCATGACCAAAGAATTAACCAGGAATTTTTAAATTCTTTTTTTCAAAAGGGGTAGAAGAATTTGCTTCCATAGTAGAAAAAGGTCATAATGCAGGGTGATTGCTTTTGCAAAGTTATTCACAGTATTACGCTTACTGACCTCTCCACTCTGCCTTCTTGCCTTTATCTTGTTCTTTTGCTTTTTCATGTAGTCAGCATTGAAATGTGCAAATGCATATTCTACCAGTGCAGCGAAGACAAACACATAGCAAATCCAGAAGTAAACATCAAGTGCCTTGATGGCAGATGCTCGTGGAAGCGAAGATCGGGCACTGACCATCAGTGTGGTCATAGTGAGAACAGTAGTTATACCTGCAGTGTAGTGTGAGAAAATCTACTTTAGGTTTCATAGTACACACTATAATACGTGTATATACTAATCTGAAGCTGAGGAATATTTTCACAGTAGAAGCCCCTTAATAGTGTGGCATCTGATTTTCAAAACAGGGGAGCTTGTAAAAAACCGTGCATTTGTATGACTAAGGCAGCTTTGAACATGTCTTTGTCTTGTTCTAGATCAGGACAAACAAAACCAGAAGACTTAACCCTCAAAAACTTTTGCATCTGGACTTGCAACCCTTACTCAGGCAAACAGATCCACAAGCTCTAGGAGCATTTTTTTGTCACAGTTCCTTCAAATCAATTCTTTCATATGTCTGCCTCACATTCACTATTGCTTTTAACCATCTTTAGATGGTTATTTTCTGTTCTTTACTGAGGCCACTGTTCTGCTAGCATGACAGAAATTAAAACATGAAGGAAGTCTTTTAAAGGACCTTCTCTTCTGCAAATGTAAACATAGTATCATAAATGTACCTTCATGGAAAATGAGGACTATTAGAGAGCATAATTACAACTTCAGCATGCCCTTTCCTGTTGGTTCCCCAAACTGTCATGTTTTACCTAATGACACTCTGGCAGGCACAGCTGACTGACTGATCCAGAAGGATACCCACGACATGGCCACTAGTAAGATAGAAGGAACATAAGACTGAATGATGTAAACTCCTCGATTTCGCCGAAGGTGGAAGTGGAGACTGAGCCTGGGAAACTGACCTGCTGGAAAAAAGAGCAGACAAAGAAAGATCCTGACTGTGTGAATTACAGTTAAACTGATATTCCAAATAATATTTCCTGTAATGACACAGATCTACATTTTTAAACATCTTTTGGACAAGGATCACAAAAAGTTTTTTTGAATGTGGTTCAATTAGTCTTCATAAACCCTGCATGAGGTACTGCTGTTCTCATCAGCACTGTTAGCTAAGAATAGGTCAAATGATTTGTCTCAGGTCATATCAATGCCAGATCTGAAAATAAAATCATGAGTCTTCTTGAATAACAGTATTGCTTCAAAATGTGTACTGTCTTATCATCTGCTGTAGAAAGTCCTCCAGATACTAAATTTAGATTTTTTAAAAGGCCAAGTTAATTTCAAACTCAAAAAAGAGCTTAGAGGAGATGTGCAGCATAAATGAGAATCTGAATACATGAAAGAGGATGAAAAATCAGCAGGAAAGAAATGACTCCAATCTTTTACAAACATTGCAATAAACCCAGTGATACGCAAACACACCACTGACTTCTACTGGATAGAATTAGAATGACCTGACTGTACGTCATAAGCCTCATAACATCAGGGCTAATGGAAATTTTTCATTAGCCGAAGCTGCAAATTAGGTCAAGAAAATGTGAGCTATACCTGAAGTGTTTGTTATCAAGCGCTCTCTGTCTACTCCATGCAGTATTTTGTCAAACATACAGAGCTGAAGGACATAATATGCTACAGTGGCTACCTGAAGTCTCAGCAAAGGCTGGCATTTTTTGCAAGTGTAAGCTAAAGAAAACTATCAGAAACCTGACAGATTCTTAAATTAGTTACTTAAGAAGAAGGGTTTTCTATTATAGGTATAGGAAGCTTCTCTATTCAGGAAAAAGTCAGATACTATCCCTGAATTGAAGACAGATCCTGTTACCAGATTTGAAGTTCATCATTTCTGTTGTGAACTGGTAATTGGTAATTGTGAATTGAGCAAGCTGCAGCTTATCCAGCCCATGGATCTCCTCCTGGTTTTCTGACCAGTGGTAGACGATGTCCTCTGAAGAGTAGCCATCTGCCAAAAGAAAGATGAATAAACACAAAGATTGAGGAATTAAGAACTTAGAGGACTCATTGTGGAAGTCCTCTAATTCCTCTGCTACGCTGATTTTCATCGGTCCCATTGCAAACATGCTGTGATTCAGTCTGGATAATTCACTGTCCTGGCAACACCAGTGTTGCCAGTCTCACATTGGCATAACTTTCCTACAGGGAGAATAATCCAAGTTGATTCACACTGACTAGCAATATGTGGTATGGAACAATGCACTTCAGTGTCATGAGAAATATTCAAATTATCTCTCAAAAAGTTCATTTGCATACTCAAAGTAGAGTACTGTTACTGTAGCACTCAAACTAGCCTACTTACCCCTGCACTGTGCTTGGATCTCAGAAATTTCTGTTTGTAAAAGAAGATAACTACTAAATCTAATCTATCTATGCCCATCCTACTGAAGACAGATCAGAGGGTAATTCTGTACCGCAAATCTATCTCCAAGTTCACACATTGATTTTATGGGATAGGTACTCTGTACCAGTCAGGCAGTGTCGGGGAAACAGATTTCCTTTGTCAGGGATTCCCCCAGTGTCCTCAAAAACTATGTGTCCTGTTGGCTCTACATCTCCCCTTGCAAGCCCTACAAATGGACACTGCATGAAAGTGAAGTATACAGCCAAATTGTTCAGATGAATCCCCACTCTTGGAAACAGCTGTTAGGGCCTCCCCCAGGCTTAACATAGTTTAATCAGAAAACCATGCCTATGCAAACTGCCTGTGCAGTGTTTTTCTGTCAGTTCTCCTCCTCACAGTTTTTGAACTTCCTCAATATTTTCAAACCAAAATGACAAAAAGGTAAAGGTTTCAAAGATGCTAGATTCTGGAAAGTTTTGTAAGAAATGGTGTGTAGAGAACAGAAAATCCAATTTGTGCGTCCAGTTGGAGAACAGCAGTATAACTCAGACTCATGTCCATTCTGAGATGCACCAGCTAGCTTCACAGTCATGTATATCAGCCTATTAATGACTGCAGTTTGGCATGGGAGACAGCTGGAAGATAATTGTTAGGGAGAGGTGCAGGGCACCAGGGACATGAGAGAAGGGGAGATATGTATGAGGGATTTATGTAACATGCAAATCCATAGGAAATCGATCTTTGCTAGTTTTGCTGTTAATGGACAAATTGGTACTAAACCATTCATTTGTTTAAAGAGGCTATACACTTCTACATGTTTGTTTCACTGAAATCAAAACCCTCAAATTCAATTAAAAAATTCAATCACCACCAAAACTCCCTGCAGAACTTGCTGGGAGAGAGAATTGATTGCTGGTTCACTGTCTGCTGCCTCTGCATTTGGTGATTACATAAGTAAAACTGTAGATTGCTATTTTTGACAGGATAAAATGTATTGTGGTTAATTGCCTAGAAAACAAAGTCAGTGCTAAAAAGCAAAAAGAGAAACTTGCATCTGTTGGCCAGTGAATCTGCTCAGAAACTGCTGTTCACAAATCTCTGGAACCCTCAGGACCTGTAGACTCTTTGATATAAAACCCACAAAAGGCCGGATTCTTTGCCATTGATTGGGTGGCCCCTGCTTGTGTCAGTGGTGAGTTTCACTCAAAAGTATTAATGCTCATGGGCATTACATGCTTATCATAGATAAAATACAGGTTGGACAAAATATAAATTCATTCTTTACCCTCCTTTGTGATTACAAATGAATTTAAGCCAATCCATGTGGTATTCTGATTGATTTCTGTTTAACAGATACAGGAATGCCTAGGCAAGGTAAACAGCTACGTAAGGGCTAGTCACAATGGCATTCATTAAAAGCAGGGAATTCTTTCTTTTTCCTATTGTCTCATAAAGAAAAAATAGCACATTAAATTTTGCCTGTGGGCTTCTCTACTTATTCTTACTGGATTTGATGCAAACCTCAGTAATGCTAGTGACTTGCACTACGTTTTACACGAAGCACAAAGTTCCACTTGTCAGCAGGACTGTAGGTTGTTCATCTTCACTAAATTAAATCCTATAGTTTTGAATTGGATCAGAGCTGAACTGGTATTGAAAAGTCCATAGTCTAATGCCCAGAGAATGAAGGGATTCATGTTTGTACCCTTTATTTCTAAATCCTAAGTCACTCCTTACATCATTGACTAAAGCAGAATCATTCCAGCAAACTCCAGCAAGCTAAGTACCATATATGCAGGCTTTAAACAAAACATAGATGATATGAAACACTGTACTCAGCCCTTACAGCTCTCCAAATCCAACATGCATTCTTGCTCATCCATTGGATACTTGGAAAGGTCCATGTCACAGGCCACTGTTGAGGTAATCCTGTTCCAAGCAACATGAACACCAGTTAGTTGCATTCAGATAGAGCCTTTTCCTCTAACTAAATGAAAATTTTGAAAGCTTAGTACTAATACAGGAAACTCTTTTCAAAATCCTTATGGCTATTGTCTTTAGTAAGTCTGTGGGAAACCCAAAGGTGGGGGGAAATTGAGGAAAGGTCAAATGACTTGTCTAATGTCAGAGGACACTTCAGCTACTTCTGATGATAAAAGGGACTTTTCTGAGTCAAATCTACTCCTTCCACTGTCCCCAAGATCACTACCAATACTTTAAGGGTGACTTTGGACTTACAATTTCAAAGATGCACGCTCATTAATTTTTAGAACATTACACAATTAACTTTAAATGTAGTTACTGAGTTCTAGCAAGAACACTCTTCCAAAGTGAGGAGACACTATTTTCTCTGTTTGAAAGATGGGGAAGTTGAGCCTAAATCAGGCTCATAGTTCCCTTGGAAAATAGTGAGAGAGTGGAGAACAGAATCTTTGCTCTGTATTCAGCATTTCCTTGCCTGGTGACCAAATGGTTATGAGATGCTTATCTCCCATTAAGGACATTCTGAAAGTGATCAGTGATTATGCAGTGGAAAATGTGTTAGTGTTGCCAAAGATACCTTCCTGGCAGTGTAATGCTTGTAAAGCAAAGGGATCTCTGATAGGAGTCACCAGTACTTTCTTCCATTTTAAATTAATAATTATTTTAGGAAATCATCCTAGGTAAACTGACTGATTACTTTATAGTCTGTTCAAAAAGTTAGTACATGATAGAGTACACTTGCACTCTTTCTCACTCACCTGATACTGTATAAAATGACTCCATCTGGCTGGAGCCTGATAAGTTTGTTTTCCACAGTCACATCGTGGAACCAGGCAGACTTGGCATTCACTATGAAAGTATCTGGCAACCAGAGCTTGTCCACAAACCGGCTGTCTAAGCCCAAAGTTTCATTGGTGTGGTTGTAAGACAGACGGTCATCTCGCCAGCTCTGGTGCAAAAATACTGTCATGGTATATTCCTATGACAAGAGAAATCCCAATTAAAAAGTGATGCTAAACAAACACGGTGATAATGCCTTGGTCAAAAGTCATTGTATTAGCCTAGAAATGTATTAACTGTTTCCTGTGCAAATAAGTATTTTTATAGTCAGTCAACCATAGAGCTGCCCAAGCATTTTAATTTCTGTCATATGCTTCTACCATGGATAAGCACAAGATATCAAAAAGTGATTCAATGTCAGTGTTATATATAACATGTTGCAAGTGTAGCATATGTCTTAATGAAAAAAAACAGTTTATTTATCTCCACAAGTACAACTTCTATTTTTGAAGGTTTTTTAAAGCAAAACTAAAAAATCAGGTGAAGTTATGCATCTGTAATGAAGGGAAAGGATGGAGGAAAAGTCAAAGTTTTGGTTTTAAAATCTATTATATTTCAGAAATGCAGTTAGTTCATGCCTATGCTTGTTTATGTGACTTGTGAGTTGTTACACTCCACTGCTTTACTGAAAGGTCTTTACACAAAAAAGAGGAGCATCTCACAACCAATCGTTCCCGTAGCTTCTTTTTGGAAGTATCTGTGGTGAAAAGGAATTTGAACAGAAGTTGGAGCTAATGCTTAAAATTAGGCTTTCTGTTAGTAAGTGCTGCACAGATCCAATCTTGCTAACTGTAATAAGAAATCTCAGTGAATTATACATGGTTAGATTCTTGTAATTGCCAATGTCTGCCAGAAGAGACTCTGCCTGTGTCTTAAAATACAATGTTTGTTCTTTGCAGTATCTTCGTGTGGTAATTTCTCCGCTCCAAACATGTTGGGGATTAACCGTCTCTCTGTTTAGCTAGTTTTCGACGCTTTCTGTCGTTGCAGTACATACATTCACAACTTGGTAGGTTTAACTGATAACGTACCATGTTCACTTCTGAGATGTGGTCAATGCTGGCTACTTCAATTGCGAGAGCAACATTAACAGGAGGACCTGAGAAAAAATGTTTGAATGGGGTGATTTATATCATCATAGTACCTATAAAAATATAGATATTAATTCTTTCATACAGAGTGAATTCATAAAAGTGTTTTCCATGATAAAGTACACTTTCCAAGTAAAATCTACCTTAGAGCAAGAGATTTCAATCTTTCACAGATTGCATCCTCAATTTCCAACAGAACACCTCACTTCAGCGATAAAGGACATGAGATACAATCACAACTACTGAAAATTATGGAATTCCTTCTGGAAACCACGTCATCTAGTTTCAGACAGCATGACTTCAAGCAAATGCAGAAATTATCGCCAAAATTCCTTCAACTTAGAAATCAGTGATTTAAGAACTGTATCAGCAAGAAGAGTGTTGCTAATTCTGTTGTACAGTCTGTCTTTTTTCAAGATCAAGCAAATTGCAGATTGTTAGTATTTCCAGTATCCAAGAAATAGAAAACCACAACCTGTTAATCATGTAGAGGGTGAAGTTCACATAAACATCAGAGGGTAGAAGGATTGTAAGAAACAAAAGAGACATTACTCTCTAAGTCTCACCTCCAATCCCAGGCCTGAAATTACGTGCATACCCTTTCATTAAATCATCCAGGTTGGGTAACCAGGATATTTCGATGTTGGAACCTATGTAATCTCCGATGTCATTCATAGCTCTAGGTAAAAAGAATAAGTATCTTTTAAAACTTGGCCATGTTTACAAACAGAAGAATTACAGAAAATGTAAGACATTGATTTCTTTTACACCAGAGACCACCTACAGTATAATCAGCTATATTGGTAATTTAGTGGAAAAATACTGTATATAGATAGGAAAACCATTTCAAATATTTCCGTTTAAATCAAAACATATTTCAGGCAAGACTATGGCCTCTTTCTGAAATACAAGCACATATTTTTTTAAGGTTTTTTCTTTTCCAAAAAAAAAAGTAGGAAAAAAAAGATTTAGAAACGTAAAGAAAGCATGAGGGAAACCAAGATACTATGTACACTGCATAAAATGCATCTGTGGATGCTGAAATGGAGCTATCTGGGTAGCAGGACACAGCAGCTGTGACAGCTCCTAGTACCATTATGGAACAGCTGAGATCAAGAAGGCTGGTATATTGTCAAATGTGATGGGAAAACAGTAAAAATTACACAGCTGGAATTTGGATTTAACATCTTTGATACTGTGAAAAGTACCATTGGGCCTCAGAAATGTGAAAAGCAATGCTAATAGAAGGTGTACAAACACCTGAAAACTGCAAAGATACGGTCACAAAGGAGATCTCGCTTTAAAAGCAAACAGCTGAAAGCACGGAAGCACCAAAGGGGGCATCCCCATGGCCCCGACCCAGCACGGAGCTGCCCGAGGGCCGGACCCGCACCTCAGCGGGAGCGGGCTGTGGCGCTGGGACTCCGGAGGTGCTGTCCATGGCGCCCGAAAGCCCTGGGAGTTCTCCCTCGTTCTGAGCCAGAGAGGTGGCTGTCTATGGTCCAGGCGACTCAGGAGCCTCCAGAGATCTGGAGAGGGGCCCATGGTTCTGCAGTGCGAAGAGCTGCCTATTGTGGTGAGCCTGAGGGTTTTGACCATTGTCCTGGAACCTGAGGTGTGCTCCATGATCCTGGAAATGCAGGGGCAAGAGCCCTGACCACGGTCCTGGATTTGGGGCCACTCCTGTCCATGGTCTGGAGTGGTAAGTGAGGTATACACAGCACTGAAATGTCTCTGTCCCGCTCCACCTTCCCACAAGTGCCCCAGAGTTCTGGGCATACAGGGATGGTTCCATCATGCTGGGAGGGCCCCAGCTCACCTGCTTGTGCTGTTTTGCACTTGCCAGCATCAGGCAGTGTGGGTGTTTGGCCATCTGTCCTCAGGTCAGGAGTGTGGGATGCCATAACGCACGCATCTTTTTGTAGTCACTCTTGGGATCTGCATGAGCCACCAGACAGGCTTTGCTTGGGAGGTAATGTGTTGCTGTCCGATTTGTGCAGCATGCCACAGTTCCCCTGCCAGAAATAAGGCTCCATCTCTCAGGTGCTAGGCATATGCTTCTTTCTGATTCAGTGATGCTCCTTGAAGACATTAGCACAGCTTCTTGTTGCCATTTTCCACCACCTGGCAGATGCCAGCCCCTCAGCCCTCCTGGTATAAGCAGCTATGTGGATATTCCATAATCTCTTATAAACACAGGCAAGCTTATATTGTCTTCATTAATTGTTTAAATTGAGCTGGCAGACTTCATTTGAAGCAGATCTGTGCCTGCTCACACAATTCCTCTTGCTAGCACTGTGATTGACATGACAGGAATAGATAAATGAAGGACTGTGACAACATCTACCACAACTATTTGCAAAGAGAAAATTTGCCAGTGGTTTGAGAGGGCCTGTATCTGAATGCAAGTACTGTGTCAAAACTGTCTGAGCACTGTTTTAGCATCTTCCACTGAGTCCAGCAATAAATATGGCATTTGAGAGAGATATATCACTAGTAATAGAAGAGAAACTCGTTGAACATCGATGAAAGGCTGCAGAGTAATATACCATAAACATATTCTGCCTTGGTACTTGCATAACTTTCTTAGAGTGCTCATATGACATTGACCCACATAAAGCACATGTTTTTTCTCTCCAAAATATGCCAGTCTGGGTATTCAGCTCAGCACATGCAGTTACTGCTAGCACAGTAGCAGAGTATCCTACAATAGCCAGCTCTTCTCACAGGGGACTGAAAGAAAAATCTTTGATTGCCCTGGTCATAAAATTCTTGCCCCACATGTATAGAGTCAATTATATATGGAAGGAGTTCTGGGATTTCAATGTATCAATTTAAGTTCTGAGCAGCAGAGACACTGAAAACTTCCATTAATGGAGTTGTCAAAGCTTAAATGACCTTAAAGCATAAGGACGCTGCTCCAAAGTGAGACTTCATTAGTTCACGGCAGAATGTTAAAATTGGGGATATATATTAAATTGCATTTATAATGTTTCCTTGCCATGAGCACACTGCTGTATGTTGATCTCAAATTACTATCTCAAATATTTCTCAGGTTCCTATATCTCTTCTGAGTAAGGATCTTGGAAGACTCAGAGCCATATTTTCAGTTACATAAATTGGAATAACATAATTGATTTAGACAAGGGCTTTGAAGATTTATAACAGATGTTGACAGAGTTTCTTCCTTCTTTATTGGGTCTCATCAACTATATAAACACTCCCTTCTATCAGACTGCTGTTTCCTAGTGCTGGTCTTTCAATCATCCAACTGTCAGTATTTACTTAAATGAAATTATAGTTTCATAATACTTGGCAAGATCCAAATGCTAAGGTCTGGCTTTCTGCAATACCATCAAACACTGCAGTTCAGAAATTCTTTCATTTATTTTCTTTTACATTCACTACCCTATTTCTGGAAATACTAATGTTATCAGTTAATATAGAAAACAATTTTCAAAGTTAAGGCCTTGGCAGATTAGAGAATATGAGGCTATGTTGAAAGCATTCTGTTTAAAAATGTACTTATTTGTAACTTGTAAGTCTCAGCCATAGATAGGTAATGATATTCCTAATCAGTAAAATATGAGCTCCTTTTATAGGTAAAGAATGATACTTTAAATCTTTTTGTAAATAGAGTAAATAACTAGAATACGCTTGAATGACTATATCTTCCTAAAATCTCTTTGCCTTTTCAGTAGAAGATGGTGCTTTTTGACTCCTGTTGCTAAAATTGCAGCCAAGTTCTGTAAAGTGTTTTGAAAACAAGTCAAAAAGTGACTGCACTGTAGGACCTATCTTGGGTGCCTGGTCTGTGAGGATGGGAGAATTTAGCCTATACTTCCTACATACACAATAGTATGGAAGTGCTAGGTACAAGTCATTGTAAAATTAGAATACCATGTATATTTATGAGTACACAACCTGCGAAAAATAATAAAACCCATTTCTGATGCTCCCCTTTCACAATAGGTATTGCTACTTGTGTGCATCAAGAACTCATCCCCAGACAACTGACTTATAATCAGTCACTTGCTATAAAAGAAGTAATGCCACTATAAGAACTGCCAGGAGCCTCATCTTTTTTGAAAAAGCATTTACAGTACGCAGCAGTTATCCTGTGTCAGTATTCTATTCTAATGGCTTTAAGGAGAGCCATAGAGCTAAAACCAAGTTAAAATTACGAGAGTTGGGTTAAAAACTGTGGGCTGTAGCTTGCCATGTGTTTTAAGCAGATTACAATCTAGAGGAAGTTTTATTTAAATATCCATGACACAATTAAAATCAATCTTGTTTCTATTATTAGTAAAGCCTTAGGGTCAGATCATCAGCGTAACAAATGTGTTGAAGTTAGTGGAGCTATATGCACTTAATACCAGTGGGGGTTATTAAAGTATTACAGCTGAAATAATTTTAAGGCTAGATTCATTTTGTTGATATTTATACTACTGGTTCATTTTTAAATTTCTTTGAAATGGGCAACAAAATTACTCTTACTCAGTTACTGCCATTCTCACACACTAGCATGGTGCTCACAGAATGGCTCCTAGACACCCAAAGAGAGTAAGTGAATCAGAATAACCTACGGTTTAATTTACAAACAGTTATCACTGAGTTACCAAAAGCTTTTGCTAATATTAGGCTTTTTTCATGCAGATGATTAAGGGATTACAGCATCTCTCATATGAGGAAAAGCTGAGACAGCTGGGATTGTTTAGCCTGGAGAAGAGAAGGCTCAATGTATATAAATACATGAAGGGAGGGTATAAAGAAGGCAGAGCCAGGCTCTTTGCTCTGGTGCCCAGTGACAGGGCCAGAGGCAATGGGCACAAACTGAAACACAGGAGGTTCTGTTTGAACATCGGGAACATTTTCTCACCGTGAGGGTGACTGAGCACTGGGACATGTTGCTGAGAGAGGTTGCGGGCTCCCTCCTTGGTGATATTTGAATGCCGTCTGAACATGGCCCTGGGCAACCAGCTCTGGGTGGCCCTGCTTGAGCAGGGGGTTGGACCAGATGACCTCCAGAGGTCCTTTCCAACCTCAACCGTTCTGTGAGTCTGTGAAGCTATATTTTACCTTTAAACTACCCAGTGATCACTTTAAACAGCCTATTCTTCAAATTACATTTTGTCAGACTGAGATGGAGCAAGGGAAATAATACAGACATAAGAACTAATGTAGCAGGGGCTGGATGCTTGGGTGTGTGATTCAGTGTGGTGTAAATGAGCCCAAGTTCTGCTTATGTCAGTCTGATATGTGCTCTTTAGGTCTAAAGTCATCCCAGGTCCTCCAGCATAGTAGAAATCTTCCATTCCCCTCTTTTTTGTCCCTCAAGAATATTGAGGAGAGGAGAAATAACAAGCTCAAAAATATATTCTCCCTATAATATTTTCATTGCTTTTTTATCTGGTGAAGACAAAAGTGTGAATATTAGCAGATAGTATAGCAGTCCTCATTCAAAAATGATGACTTTGGAAAGCAGACCTTTATATTCATGGCATTTTACAGACCAGTTTGTGATAACTCCTTTGAGCCATTCCTCTAGACTTCTGTACATCAGATCCAGTGCTTTAAAGTTACAGAAGGATGGTGGAAGAATTTCATTCATCCTTGATAAGCAGTTGGGATTACATATGGCCTAAAATATTATTCATTTATTGTACCTAAAAAAGGAAGACCAGCATAGAAAAGACACATTGGAAAGGATTAACTCTTCATAGTGTAAGCAGTAAAGATGAAAAGAAAGGAAACTATTATTAGTTGATTCAGCAATTTTACTTCCTGATGTAAGCTGCTGTAAAGTTTGTTTCAGTAAGAATGGGACTTTGTAAAATTAAGCTATAGATTTATAAAATTCAAGGGGCGTAACAGCTCATCTTTACTTTGCACCAGGCCAGAGTGGGGTGCCAAGCTGACTGAATGACAACATAGTCCTGTGTACTAATATCACTCTGGAAGTCATTCCCAAATCTAAAGCTGAAGAAGATGTGTTTTCATCCACACTCTGACTCTGTACACATCTCATTTCAAGCAGGTATTCTGGAGAATATATTTGCATCTGTCCATATCTGGAGTGTAAGCATTGTGAGAATTTCAACAGAGCTTGTTGTTAGCAGCTGAAAACAGATTACTGCTGTTTAAACTATGAAAAAAATAGTTAGTTCTCTTGCACACGAGACAAAGGGGAGAGGAGATCACCATTGATAAACCTGGCAAAACTATGAAGTTCTTGTCTAACAAAACTGTCCTTGACACAGGTTAGGGAAAGCAACTCCAAGCAATGAATCTCAAATGACATAGAAATGCATCTCTTTCAGAGCCAAGTACAATCAGTGCTAGAATAAAAAGCACATATATCCCAAAATCCTTTCTATCCAAGCTGACATCTTTCTCTCAGCTGCTGCAGAACCATTGCATTCTACTAATGTGGAGTGATCTGGAGGAGAAGCATCAACTTGGACAGCACATCTTTAAAGCCTTGTCAGGCAATAGAGGTATTAGCCTGTCTTCACTATTTTCCAGAACACTGCCTGAAAATGGTTGCTAGAAATTTATCAATATTACTAGAAAAAATCTGGTAAGTATTTAAATGACGCCAAGGAAAGAGGCAATGTATATGTTCTGTATGAATGAGTGCACTACAGCAGCTGAATAAGAGATGACATTAGCAATATTATTTTTGCACAGCAGTGCCAAAAGCTCCAGCAGCAGTGCAAAAAGCTCAGCAGCATCTTTAAGTCAGTGGCCAATGAGATACTGATTTTAGGTCACACTTACAGGGGGAGCGCGCTAACCTTTTGACAAACATGTATAGCAGTAAGATGTGGAAAATCACTTTTTGCATCTCCTGTTTCTTCTCTAAATCTGCTAACCTGATTCTTTTTGGGACTGTGACATAGTTGTTACATGAATCTTTTAACTTGGTAGATGGAAATACCAGTTTGACTGATACTGAGGACTGGCATGGAGTACATTTAATTTTCTTTGAGATAACCTTTTGGGGGCAAATATCCCAGATGTCATTGCCACTCAAGAAAACTTTTTCTTGGGAGAAAGGCATGGAATATCCTGCAAGGTCAGTGAACAATCCAGCCTCTGTCAAACTCCAGGATTATCCAGAGCAGTATGTGTATCCTTCCCATTCCTGATTCTAAGTGAAGCTCACTGTAAATATGTTTTGTATTTTGAAATATAATTGAAAAAGCATTAGGCTTAATTTATGGCAACCTTTTGAACATCAAAGCCCTTATTTTCTCTCTGTGAGTTTTAAGCTACAGAAAATGGACCATCCTTTGCATATATTCACGTGTTAAAGCTGCTCTCTTTCCATGAATAGAAGTAAAAGGCTGAGGGAGACATACAACAGAAGGACAATTCTATGCAAATGTATAAAAGTCATTTAACATAGCAGAATCTTGAATATAAAAGATACACCTATTTTTAATTATTAGAATTAAAATCTCTTTCAGTAAAGAACTACAAAGTACAGACATACATCCCAAAACTCCTATCAATAGTAGTCTTGCGCCGCGCACACGAAGAAATATTTCACTAAGTGTGTTTCAGCAGATGATCTCATTCACTATGACACATTTATTATTGCAGCATCCACAGCATATCAAACTCCGATAAAACAGTGGAAGCTACAGTCGTTGCCCCAAAGAGCTGTCAATCATATAAATATCAAATTTCTTGCCACTAATCACTGTCTCAAGCAGACCACAAAATACTACTTTTTAAAAATGTGTACCTGAAAAACAGCACTGGCATAAGCAGGATGTGCTGACTTAGGCTGAATTTGGCTCATTCACTTCAGTCAAATAGCACACATGGCAGAGAAATTGCTTCAAATACAGCCTTCTAAAGCACCCGGAAAGGATATTCAAAAACGCTGTGAGGAAGCAGACTACATGTATTCCCCACTTCCCTCCTCTGCCAAACCTTAACATTATTTTAATAGGTAGTTTTGCCTTTGGGAAGTTATGTCATACCACTGAGTTCAGAATTTGCCGAAATAGTCTTCCTTTTTTGAATATGTTTTTGCTTACACTTGTCAATATACAGTCCATAGAACTCACAAGCAGAGAACTTGGTGGTTTTGGATGGCCTCTGTCATCATAACCATGAATCACATTGCATTTAGAAAACAAAATCAGAGCAATAAAATGTAGCTATTGGCAGTTTGGCCCATTATTATAAAACTACAGTATTAAAAAAATACTGCTCTTCATAAAAGCATCTCTTACCAAAAATAATTATATGTAATATCATACTGCAGAACTCCAAGGAAGAAGAATAAGGAAGTTCATGTGCTTCTTGGGCCCTTACAAGGGGAATTATTTCATAGGTCCTCTATGTGTGAGTAATTTTACTGATGCAAGGATAAAATTTTGTTCTGTTTAACTCATCAAAAGTACACACGTAAGCAAGGTTACTCACTTTTTACAAGATTAAACAATGTTCTGCCATAGCCATGCTAAATCCTCAATGTTCAGAAAAGTGTTGTACTAAACAGAGCAGTTTTCATTGACCACTGCATGTCTTACACTTTGGCATATTTGGAAAACTACTACAAACTGAACCGTTGGGATTTCACAAGCTAGATTTTGTCTTGCCTTACTCTCTGCCACAAGTATATATATTTCTAACAAACGACTCATCACTATTGTGTAACTGGAGGAAGAAAGTCGAGTAACTAGGTAATTAATCCAAATATAAAACAATTTATCCAACAAATTAGAGGTTGCAAATATCCTGGCAGTTGCTGTGCCTAGAAACAAACCTTGAAGACGGAGGCTGAGAAGGCTGACTCTTCCTTAAAATTCTTTTTGTTCTTCTTTTATACTCAGACACCACTTTTCAACCAAAATACTTAATGCTAGCCCAAGTGCAGACAGAGAAACAGGATCACTGAAATTATGGTCAAGATCTCGATGCCCTTAGGTCATAAGCAGTATTTTCTCTGCCTTTGCTGTAATACTGGATTGCTTCAGAGCATGAGGGTGTCAGGATCTGACCCTGGATAACAGATTCAAGGTCATGGGATAAATCATTATGTCAGTCCTGAATAAGAGCAGTTGACTTGACACTTCCTCTAATGCAAGCTCCTTTTCCTTCCCAGTGAAAAAAATCAGATGTCACTAATTAATACCAAAAACTGTAACAGCAATGTTATGTCTTACTACAATTATCACTTTGCTTCTTATACTCCTCTGAAGCTATCAATAATGTCTATAAAGTAGAAGTAGGAAGACCCCTTTAAGACCACACCATCTTTGCTCTGGATGATGTAGGCATGTTTTTACATGTAGCAAGTTCTTTTTTACTCCCCCTTCTATTTTCATTGCATAATCATGGCAAGCTTTCTCCACATACAGCCTCCAGATCTGTAGAGAATCTATAGAGAACATAGCTGGTTGCCTAGCTAACACCTTCTGAATAAATATAACTGAGAATTGCAAACATATATCTTCACACTTTATTTTTTTAAGAAATGGTTGGTGTTCTTCAAATGTTTTTTCTAAGATCTCTGCCAGTCTCTTCCTCTTATCTCAAGTTCAGGAGACTTAATGAACCCGTTAGAAAGGAACGTCTGTATTTTGGGTTTTTTAATTGTGCCTATGGAGGCCCTAAGCAAAGATGTTGGGTTAGTACCCCACTGGTTGTGCTGGGTTTTATGGAAGAGTTTCATGTTCGAGCAGGCCCCCTACAGAGCTGTTTAAGGGGATGAGGCTGTGCTGGGATATGCAGTGCCATTACAAAAAGTGATTGCCCCCAATTTAGAGTAAGTGCCCTCGGGAAAAGGCTTCCACAGGCATCCTGTTAAAAACACCCCTTGAGAAACTGCTGCTCAGTGGGCAGAAGTGCATCCTCTGCTAGAAAAAGAAAGAAAGAAAAAAAAGATGGGGCACATGGAGGGAACTCTTCAGTCAAGACCCCTTTTTCTACTGAACACTCACTCAAAGCAGTCGTAGTCCTTAAAGGGAGAGCACCCCTGGGCAAAAGTGGGAGCTACAGCCAGAGCTGGCATTTGTCACCCCAGCCACACCGAAAGAACAGCTGCCTAAGGCCAGTCTAAGAAACAACGATAAGGCGTTGTCTTACCTGATACACCTGTGCTGTTGGGTGCACAGTAGAACCAAGGCAGGAAAAACCCAGGTAAGAAATTCCATTTTACTCCCATTTATTAGACAGTGGCAAACAAAACCCAGGTTCCCTGGCTCTCTTGGCAGCTCCAAAGCTCCAGCAGCGTTGCCATCCTTGCTTGCGGTGGTTAAGTTGAGGCTGAGTTTAAAGCAATGTATCGTTGCTCAGCAGCGGCAGCCCCCACAGTCCCTACAGTGCCCGGGAGCCATGCAGGCAGCCGGAGCCGGGAGCAGGTAGCGGGGCAGCCCCCTCCTCCGCGGGGCGGCACCTCGGCTGCGCCGGCCGGCTCACCCCCGCCCGGCTCCGCCGCCCTGCCCCGGCAGCCCCCTGCTGCCCTCAGCAGCGCCTCGCTCTTCCCCCGGCCGGTCTTCCCAGGTGCAAGGCTGGCTGGCGAAAATAACCTCCAAAACGATAGATGAATCCCACCGAGCGCGGGGGGGAGCCACGTAAAAGCCCTCCGGAGGTACTAGACATGTCCTGTGCGAATAATCACAGGGAGGAGGAGGAGGGAGGTGCAGCCCGAGCTAAGGGCAAGGGCGATTCAGCCATGGAGCGCGGGCAGCCCGGGCTGAGCTCGGGGTGAGAGGACGAGCAGGTTTTCCCGGCACCGGAGAGGGCATGTGAACTGCAGGCACCGGCAGCCGCTGTGTGCCCGAGGGCCGCTGCCGCCGCCCCCCGCCCCCGCCCCTCCCTGTGCAAATCCCGGCTGCACAGCTCCGGGGCGGCCGCAGCTGCAGCCCGTCCTCGGGAAGAGGGAATATAAGTAGGGGGGGACTCTGGTGAGGGGAAAGTGCCACCTCCTCGCTTTCTGAAAGCTGTCCCAGGCTGGCGGTACAAAACCGAAGGAGGCAGACCCGAGGTTTTACAAACTTCTGCCTCGTCGCTCAGATCCCTGAGGGGCTTCTCTAAAGTGAAAAGCTTCAGGTCACTTCAGCGAGCACGGAGCTGTGAAACTGCCTTTGCAATGCTGCATCCCACGGCTGCTCGGGGCTGACATCCTCAGCGCTCAATAACGCCGGGCACGTTTCCATCTTTTGAGCCTTGCAAACTCTCGGGGACCTCCGCTCGCTCGAAGGAACGTCAGTAGGGAAGCCCGGCCAGAAAGCTTTTCGGGAGTTTGGGTTCACCTTTACTTGCAGGTCAAACTCGATTTTCTCCTCCATATTTGCTCTTTTCTTCTCTCCTCCTCCACCTCCTCTGCTTTTTGGTGCTGTTCAATCTAGAATGACAATTTTAAAACCAACCTACAAAGGAAACACTGTGAAGGAGACATTTTAAAGAAATTGTGTCGTAAAGCAAAAATGAATGTGCAGACACCTTAATCAAATGAAAGGATGCACCTGGGGTAAAGTGTTCAATTTATCTTTTCATATGCTTAATTTTGTATTATTATTTAATACCAATATTTCAATTGGCAACTAAGGGGTGGTGGGTGAGGGGAGTAACAGCCCCGTGGGATCCAGGAGAATACATGTACAGATTATCTACAGATTGTGTACAGGTGTACACAATACATACATAAATGTACATACATATAAGACCATAGGTCATAAAAGCGTAAGAATGATGTGGGGGGTTATTTTCTTTCTGATCTTTTCCTTCCTCTACACATTTCAATGTTCGTGCCTGCAGCTAATGCACGCTAAAGAGGAAAAGACCTAAATTTAAACTCAAGTAGTTGGATTGTTGCATGAAAACTGTTTTTTTGGAGGAGGGAAACCAAAAGTTTTTAAATGGAATTTACAGGGTGACATACAGAACAGAATGATTTTGTCTTTCTGTGTAATAGAACAGATTTACACCTTTCAGGATATTTTCAGTTGACATTTTTTCATATTTTTCCTACTCTTAAGGGTGGCGTTCCAATGAGCTCCGTACCTACTCTGAGAATTCCTTGGTGTTGGTTTTCTCGGGCTAGACAGCAGTCATCTAATTGACTAGTAAAAAAGAAGAGTTTTCTATGTCTTCAGCATACAACTGTAAAACTAGCAAAAATCAGACAAGGCAATTTGTACATTTAGAATGAGTGTGTGTGTGTAGTTTATACATGTATAACATATAAGTGTGTGAGTGTGTGTAGTTGTGTGTTGGTGTAAGTACATCATGGCTACATATGCTCTAAAGGGATAGCCATTGATACAAATTTGACCATTAAAACAAGTAAAAATACAATGGCAATCCTGTAGAAGAATCATTACTGAAAGAATTGTGTTTCTACAACAACTACACTTTCAGCCTTACTCACTTTGGTCCTAGGAAAAAGTTTTTTCTCTCAGTGGTTCTGATATTACAAAAAAGAAAAAGAGAAAGAGTATCGCCTACACATTTTCTCTAAGCTCATTGAGCTAGTTCTCTTTCTTACTTCTCCTTCTACCACCATGCTCCTTCTTCAGCAGCTCTACAGCCAAAAACAGTGACTTCCCACAAAATCTTCAATGCAATTGTGAGGGGAATATGTTTAGCCTCAGGATTTTAACATTTTTTCTGAAAAAATCTGGTAATGGAGGTAAATTATCAGGGTTATGATTATCCCTAGAAAAAATTAGCTGTCCCATTCATTTCACTGGGCATTGCATAGGGATATTTATCCAATTGCTGAAATCATCTTGAATGATCAAGGTTTTATACTATAGATTTGGATTAATAATGTCATCATGAATGAAAGAAATATATATATGGGCAGTTTTCCATAACTACCATAATAGTGCCTGGGTTTAACAAAATCTCATATTATTTTCACAGGGCTGATTTAGCTACCACTTTGTGTCTGTACTTCAGAAAAAGAGATGTTTTAAGATCCATTCCCACAAAATCTTAAAATGAATGTGTAACTTCTGTCAGGTAAATAAATTAGATTTGATGTATATGAGCCTTGATTATATCCTCTATATTATATACAAGAAGGACAATTCAGGTCATTCAGCCTTGTTTTTAGTTGATTCTGCATACAAATACCTATTTAAGCAAAATAGGCTCTTACATATATATATGTACACCCCCACTCAAAATCAGTAATTCCTATTAGCCAAAGGGAAGAGAGGGGATAAAATAATAATGATCAACAATATATTTCATTTCCTACAATTCTAGCAGAATATCCCAAACTCCTTACAGTCAATGACAGATTAAAATTGCTCAAGAGATAGATTAAAAAACAATTAAAATTGCTATTAAAACATCAAAATGAAACAAAATAAATAAGCTCCCCAAATCTTACTCATCTAATCCTCTTGAAAATAATTAAAGCTTTCCCTTAGCTACTGGCTTGGAACTGTCAAATATTCTTCAAAAGATGGCCCATGATACTAAATTTTTCTTAAGCCTTTTTGTCACTCTAGTAAATTATCACCTCTCTTCAATGCATATGGCTGCAGGCAGTAGCTTTTATTAAAAAAACCTTATGATTTGACCTTGCATGTGGAGCTCAGATGGATCATCAGAGACTACATGAGATTCAGCTGTGCTCCAACATGACCAGCTTGTCAGGTCAGAGGTACAGAGTTTGGAACAAACTTTCATCTTCGGTAGTGTACCCATAAAGCTATAGTAGATCTGGCAAAGCAATGTAATAATGACCAACGTGATACCTGGGTTAGTATTTCTATATTATCTGACCATGTCAGTCTGTCAAAAGTTGGTGGGCTCCAGCCATAGCTGGACAATTTTACAAGTATCATTGAAACATTATTATTTACTAAATCATTAGTTATTATTACTATATTAACAATTACTAATTTTTGAAGTACCCTTTCTCAAGTAGGAAGCAAAGGTCACAACTTTGAAGTAATATTTTACTATAATTAAAACCAGAAACCCACATTTCAAAAGTTGTCAAGTATTTTTCTTCTGGAACATGTAACAGGTGTGACTTTGTCCTGATCATAGTCATCCATACTTTTGTAACTGCTACCATAAAATAATTTATTGGAGAGCATAACTTGATGGGATTGAGGAGAAATATGCTCAGTGATTTGGGCCAAATAACAAGTTTTCATAGTCCTTTATTACCTCGGGATTATGAGAGCATATCATATTATTTAAATTTATTTTACAATTGCACTGCATTACCTGATATTCTTAATAGATCATTTTCTAAACAGGACAGGTGGTTTTACTGCCAGCAAAGTAAAGATGTCATATTGTCACATATAATTTTTAGGGGCAAAAAATGTACCACATGGATCATTAGTTTCACTCTCCCACAATTCCACAAAAACTGCTCATGAAAGATTGTTGTGGCAACGTTGCCAAATGTCTCTAGGTATATAAATTATACACATATTCCTATTTTTGTAAATGAGATTTGGGAATATCAGTAGCAATTGCATGGTGGAAATACTTAGCTCATTTCAGAGGTTGTACTGTACTTACACTGTCTGGATGTCCCATGGCCCCAACACAAATTTGTCTGTATTTAATAAATATCAGTATAACCACAACATTAATTTTCCTTTCACCTAAAGCGCTGGCTGAGAAATCTAGTTTTTGTCTGTTTCCAAATGTTCTGTAGAACATCCAATTCCTCTCTCAGTCTGCATAGATTTTTTTGATAATCACGAGGCGCAGTGCAGCCAGAAACTTTGCCCTCTTTTCCTCTTCTCTGTGCAACAGATTTGGGATTAAATTCCCCGCTTTGCCCCCGAGCCAGGGCTAGTTCCAGGACTGGAGATGACTGTCTTACTCCAGATGTGTTGCTCTCAGTGGTGCGCTCCCAGCTGGCGTCATCCCTGGTCGTTCCTCTGCGGAGCACTGATAGCAAACGCCCCTCTCATTCTTTCTTACTACACCTAAGGATGACTCATTGGTAAGACCCTTATCAATGTTTTGCCATTGTTTACAGTCAAACGTTGATACGTATCATAGAATAGGGGCAGAGAAGTTGGTTTATGTAATCTGAGATGAACCATACTGCAAAAATTAAGATTCCATTATTGGCATTTCTTCCTGCCTAAAAGCTGGAAAGCTCCATATACAAGCTACTGTCACCTTGGAAACGTTCAGAAAAGAAATACCAACCGCCTGTAGAAGCACAGTATGTAGCCATATAGCAAACTGAATTGTCCAGTTCTACTAAGTTTCAAATTGATCATGAGGTGGTACTGAAGTAGCCCCTAAATTTAACTTCACAGTAAGAAAACAGCAGGATTTTAATTTATACGTGCACACACTATGATGCAGTTTCTCAGAGATGTATCACTGGTGGTCAGTGCCTACAAAATCTGGAAGAGTGGTGTCAATCAGCCAATGCCTTTTTGTAAATCTTCTGGAGCTGCAAGCTGGAATAGGTTCACTGCCTTTGATAGACGTAAATTGTGGATTGGGAGATAGGAACTTGTCTGGAGAGCCATAATATAGCATCTTCAGAGGAACTGCAGATATGTTCTCTCCTCTCGCATCTATATGGAAGATAAAAATCGAGATTGCTTTTCCCTAGTGACAAATTATTCACCCGACAGAAAATCATGACCAGTGGCCAGGAAATCATGCAGTCAGATGTAACAGGTAGTGTGCCCTCTGATGGAAAGGGGCTGTTGTAAAACTTTAATAACAAAACATCTGGTATTTCTGTATTAAGCTGAATTAGCAATTTGAGCTTTGTTTCAGTTCAGAGTGAATACTACGGCAACATTTCCTACAGAATGACAATTCAGTTTCTAATCATCTCCGAATGCTATGTCTCTGGCTGCAGCAGAGGTTATAATCCAGTGTGGTTTACAGCAAAGTTACAGATCAGCTTTCTTTTTTGACTCAAGTGCTGGTTAGGTTTTTAGGAAATCTAGAGGTTAAACTCGTATTTATTTATTGCTAAAACTACAGTTATCATTTTTTGTTGTTGTTGTTATGAAAATTGTCCAAACAGTTATAAACTGGGACTGAATAAATACCCTGAATAAAAATATCACAAGAAACTGAAAATCAGTGATATTACCAGGTGTTCTTACAAGTGTTTTCTTGAGGGAAAAAACCATGCTTGGATCTTTTACATCCTGACTATAGGAGTGTGAGAACCGGCAGGTTCAGGGTTAACAACAGTTACATCTATTCTAGATCTGCAGAGAGAGCTATACAGTTAATCACTGCATATTTTTAGCCTACATCTTGTAGCTTTAATCCTGCAAATGTCTGTATGTAATTTGTTTTATGTAATATGAATAGATGCCATAAAATCAAGATTCCACCATCTATAGAGCTAAGAATGTCCCTACATTTCTAAAGAGCAGACCTATAGCATAAGTGTAGGATAATGAATTGGTCACTGTGAATAATATATACCCTATACTGTGGGTGCCAGTGGAAACAAACACTTAGGTTAGCAGCATGTGCTTATATGGTTGGTATCAAAAAAACAGACCTTACTTCTCATAGCAACCTGAAAAAATTGCAGAAATAATAAAAAATTACAGAAATATTGCTTACAATTGAGGAACATTTTCAGTTAAATAAATCTGAGAACGCTTCCGTCTCTCTGCACAGATCAGCATGTATTTCAGTGTAGAGCTCCGCTTAAAGAATGGTGTCCCAATGGTTCAGTAACCAAACCCCTTTGAATCTT
>VZTQ01001018.1:388469-447148 GCA_013400755.1 Pelecanoides urinatrix
CGATCTGGGCACGGCGAGCCGCGCGAGCGGCGCCGGCCTCCTTCAGCGGCTCCAGGGGGCCCGGACTCTCCCCGGCGCCCCTGCCCGCGCCATCGCGGTGGTTTGCTCCGTTGCCGTGGCAGCGGATCCAACGGCCGCCGGGCCCAGCCGCGGAGATAGGAGGCGGTGAGGCTGCGGGATGGGCCGCTGCGGGATGGGCTGGTGTTTTTTTGCGGGGGTCGCGGGAGCGGCCCCTCTGCCCTGCCCTGCCCTNTTGTCCAAACAGTTATAAACTGGGACTGAATAAATACCCTGAATAAAAATATCACAAGAAACTGAAAATCAGTGATATTACCAGGTGTTCTTACAAGTGTTTTCTTGAGGGAAAAAACCATGCTTGGATCTTTTACATCCTGACTATAGGAGTGTGAGAACCGGCAGGTTCAGGGTTAACAACAGTTACATCTATTCTAGATCTGCAGAGAGAGCTATACAGTTAATCACTGCATATTTTTAGCCTACATCTTGTAGCTTTAATCCTGCAAATGTCTGTATGTAATTTGTTTTATGTAATATGAATAGATGCCATAAAATCAAGATTCCACCATCTATAGAGCTAAGAATGTCCCTACATTTCTAAAGAGCAGACCTATAGCATAAGTGTAGGATAATGAATTGGTCACTGTGAATAATATATACCCTATACTGTGGGTGCCAGTGGAAACAAACACTTAGGTTAGCAGCATGTGCTTATATGGTTGGTATCAAAAAAACAGACCTTACTTCTCATAGCAACCTGAAAAAATTGCAGAAATAATAAAAAATTACAGAAATATTGCTTACAATTGAGGAACATTTTCAGTTAAATAAATCTGAGAACGCTTCCGTCTCCCTGCACAGATCAGCATGTATTTCAGTGTAGAGCTCCGCTTAAAGAATGGTGTCCCAATGGTTCAGTAACCAAACCCCTTTGAATCTTTGAATAGCTGAATTTCTCTAGCATGTCATTAGGGCCAAGAATAAGGGGACAAGAACCTGCTTTTCTGTGAATCGAACTGCACTGTTCCTTAACTTTGTCAAGGTAATACATGGAATAAGATAGAAAGGAAAACTAGTTAATTACCAATTAAGAGCTAAAATCTGGTAACTGAACGCATGGTTCATACACACAGGTTCAGAAGATTCCTCTGGAGAGCAAAGAATACTCCACTTGAGACATATTATATGAATAGACATTTAGCTTTACTATGTAAATTACTGAAATATCATCTAAATACTTTTTAATGTAGTGATTTTGTGCATATTTGTAACAATTATTGAAGTGTTACAAGGAACCTCCAAACCTGCAGTTTCTGCTGAAGCTAGAGGAAGCATTCGGAATGTGACATAAATGGGCAGCATGATCTGTACACATGATTTTTGCTGTAATAACCTTTAATTAGTAACTAATGGTGAAATCCTATTGTCAGAATAGTACAGGCTTATTTCTGAAAAGCCATTTAAGACAGCTTCATTCTGGATTGAAACTCAGAAATCTTCAGTATTCTATAATGCGTGTACTCCCACCTCACATCTATATGACTCCTGCATTGCAGAAAGTCTTGTGAATTCACTACAAAGATTTTTTTTAATCATAATGTCACCAACTTGCCTAAAATTTGTAAATGTATGTAGAATAAATACTAAGCTGAAAGTTCACTGAAAATTTCTCCTATTTCAGTTACCTGAAATCACCTGAACTAGATGCCCAGGACAGGCTGCGCAGGTGTCAGTACTCTCGCCTGTGTAATTAGTCACATTAATGGAAACATTAATGCCACCGTATTTTTAAAGTACCAATCATCCCTTTATGTATTAGAGAACCTCAGAAAAACGTTTTAAAAAATCTTGCCAATCAAAACCGGAAAGACGTTGCGTTTCATAGTAGTTCGTATTTTAACCTACACTACTAAAAATAAAATAATCGTCAAGCAGAAAAAACGCTGATAACTGCTCAGCTGGTTCAAATCTCTGTAATTCATTGGCTTGAATAAACCCATGAATATCCACTCCACGTCGTGTAATTCTGCCTGCTTGTAAGAGTGCAAATTTAGAAGCGAGAATTTAGAGGCAGGAATTTGCTCCCGATAAATTCATTCGCTCTCTCTCGATGTAGGCCACCGCCGGCGGGCGGCNGGGAGGGAGGTGTCGCGGTCCCCGCCACGGCGCCTCGACGCCCCGGCCCCGGCTCGCTCGGCGGCTGTTAGCAGGGAGGCGCTCCGGTGCGGGCGGTTTTGTCGCAGGCCCGTTGCCGGCCCCGGGGCGGGCTCCTGGCGGCGGCCCTGCCGTGGTGGCCTGTACCGTGCGGTCGTTCGTGGTATTGCTGGGATACGGCGTGAATCCGGTGTGAGGTGGTTCTGACAAGGCGAGGTTCGGGTGCCCTGTGGTGCTCTGTAAGGTGGTGAATCGTGGCAGCAGCGTGGCTTTCGCTGTCTGGCTGGTGATTTCCTTACAGAAGCCTCTGGGCCTTCTACCACACTGTAGATTTTGGCCGAATTTACCCAAAGCTTTGTTGCCTTGGAGTTGCACTACCTGACAAGGCAGTAGCTAGCAGGAAGTATTTGGGCTACTGCTGGTGCATTGGCAGCTCTTTTTGTGTCTGTGTTATTTTTTAGTGCTGCTAACATCCTTAAATCAACCATAGTCTAGTGTAGGAATTCTGTCTTGGTTTTAAGGAGGTTCTTATAATTTAGTTAGTCTACTTCGTACGTCAAATTCAGTGGTGCATTTTCTCTGTTCCTTAACTGGAGAAAATAGATACTCTCTTCTAGTTCATGTTTTTGAGTTCTGCAAAAGGATTTACATAAATACACTAAAAGCTGGGCTACCATCTTAATTAAAATTAATCATATGTACAAGTCTCTGTATGAATAAGATCTTGATGAAACGCTCAGCCATGTGGTAATAACTCATTCTAGATGATGTATAGAATTTACGGAATTCTTTTTTATAAGTTGATCTTCAAAATGTGTGACTAGCACAAAGGTGTGTGATTGTATCCAGTTATTTCACATGCATTAAGTATTTACTGAATGCTATTTATTCATCTCAAGATACAGTCACCACTATTGCAAGTTCTTGGAGATTATATATATAAAACACGTGCTCTTCTCTTTCTTAGCCTGGTTGTTTTGAAAGAGCTATCAGTATGGAAGATACTGAGATCAGTTATAGTAAGGAAGAAGAGCAAAAATCTCTTCTACCATTTCTGGAAGAGGAAGAAAAAGAAGACAAAGCTGGTCAGTTCTCTAATGTGGAAGAACACTGGGAAGGTGAAAATGATGAATTGTTTTGATGACTCACAAAAAAATAACATTAATGTGTCTCTAATTTAGTAGATGGGAACAGTACAGTTCTAGGGTTGAATGATATTCCAAGTAAATGCAATTATTCCAGTAGGTGTTCTCTAGCATTACGCTACACAGCTGTAACTAATCCAAATCTAACCTATTTCTGTAGCAGTAAATTCTCTACTTTTTACCTCTGTAAGGCATTTCGATTCAGTTATTGATGGTAAAAATCTAATGTTTGACTGTATGGACTTGATTCAGTTGCCCATACATTGACATGTAGTGCCACTTGAAGTGCCTCAGACACTCTCATCTGGCTCCAGAATGGCATAGGTCTTCCACAGATTCAACTCTATGAAGATGTTGGATACCCTAAGACATCTAAACTGGCGCCAGATACCTCTTAATAGCCAATTTCTCTAATTGTGTCCGAAAGTACGTTTCAGTATATCTACCATTTTACGGATTATCATGTATGGTGTGGTGCTGAATATTGATCTTTATGTTAGAAAGAGTTCTTAGGCTATTCTTTTCTCATTGTCATTGACTTGATCGCGTAAATACTTAAAAAAAAATTTCTGTCTTCACAGTACAGCAGGATAAGGTAGTGTAAGATAAACAAATTAAACTTGGTCAAAACCTGTCAATATATTAGCCTCCCTGCCCCCCCGACTGTGTTTTTGGTTTTGTTTTGGTTTGGTGTTTTTTTGTTTGGTGTTTTTTTTTTTTTCCCCCACATACATTGGATTGTTGGTGACGCTTCCACAATGAAGGCAGAGACCATTTCCCTGTTTTGGTTTGCAGATGTACAATAGTAGTCCTGTGTGTTTTGCCGTGTGAATTTTTTTTGTATGCGCTGCAGTAGTGCTATAAAATGTCATCTCTGATTCTCCACGTTTTGACTTGACAGCAAGTACACTAGAGCTTTGCATTTTCAAGTTCAAAGTCTCTATTAAACTGTTGTTTTAATATCTACTAGAATACAAGCTTGAAGAAGAGTTGGCTGGTGGTGGCAAGATGGGAAACAAGGATGCTTCTGAAGGAGTTCGAGACAAATCTGGTTCTAGCATGTAAATAATTTGTTGGTTTGTTACCAGTTGTAACAGTAATTTCCTTTATAATGTTAACTTACCTTTTCAAGAGAAGGTTTGGTTAATTCAACTATGCATTTTTTGTCAAATTAGTCATAGGCAATATAGACCTTTCCACAAAAAATAAATTAAATTGGTTACTACTGTTAAAACAATGAGCTGAGTAAGATAAAGACAGACTCTGGACACTTTTTAATCTGAAGCCATTGTAGGTATGTACATGTAACACAGTGATTGCGCCACATTAATGTGGGCTAATTGGCTCTCCTCAAAGGAGTGTTACACTAACTGATTTACACTTCTTCTAAAACCCAGCCAGCTCTTTGTAATAATATGTCGTGTTGTGTTCATATCCCTCTGTACTCATGGAACATCAGCAGCTGTTGGAAAAAGAGAAGTTTGTCTGCTAAAGAGTATCAGTGTTGGACTGTAAATTTTTTTTAATATATACGGTTGTGTACCACTGTGTAAAGTCAATTAGCTCAGAATTGGTGTGATGATAGATTAGTGCTACGTTGACTTTACAAGAAGGTGGTACAGTGGGTTTATTCCTGAAGAAGTAAATTTACATGTAACAGGTCATGCATGAAAAGGAATTTGGTGGTTTGAATGTGGCCTTAAGTAGTTGCTGCTCTGTTCACAAAGATCAAGCACAGTGTGGCTTACTTTGACAAGACTGTTAATCTCTGCCCTGGAATGACCTGGCATAGGGTTATAAGGCATGATTAAAAGCTCAAATAATGTTTAGTAATATATGTATGTGGGAAGTTGCATAGCACATATGCTTACTGCCAGTAAATGTTGACAGTGTTACCATTATCAACAGAGAAACTCAAAATAGACCCAAATGATCTAAAAAAAACCCAAAAACAACCAACAACAACAAAAAAACCCACCAAAAAACCAAACAAACCCCAAACCTTTAGACCTTTTCTTGCTGTATATTTAACAGACCAAAATGATGAGAGAGATTAGCTCACCCCACAAACTGATCAGCTGTATATAATATGTTTTAAACTAGCTTAGAATGTTCCCTTTAAAGTTTTAAACTGTTGTTCAGGAAAGCTAGAATTTGCAAACCCTGTGTATAATCAAGAGGAGCCTCAGGCATTTCAAAACGAAGACATATAATTAATGCATTAAGTGTCGGTATCAATGTTCAACATTAAGCCAAGATTTTTAGACTTAGATATCTAAGTAGATGCATGTAAATTTCTTGTACAGATTATGTTCATTTTTTTCCTTATTTATACTGGTCATATTTGTAACAGTTCTGCTAGAATAAGAGTAAAACGGAAAACAATTAACCCACAAATGCATAAGTGGATGGCATACAAAATTCATGTAACTTTTCAATATCTCATTATGTTTTCATTGTTAATTGTGTGTTTCAATTCAAAGGGAAAGCTTGGAACACTATTTGGGCAACATTAATAATATTCAGGCTATGAAGTACACAGATAGAATTTGCAAATTAACCTTACAGAGGAACCTAAAAGAGCTCAACGACATAGCCAAAGAAAAGGAACTTGTGGTCCAAAAAACCAGGTTAGTTTTTAAGCGAAGATAATCCATCAGCATAAATCACCATCAAATACTGGGATACTGTACCTGTTATAAATTTTAGAGTTTATAGAATTTTTTCATGAAAGTTATGTGATGAAAACACTTGTTAAATATAATATATTCAATATATCCCCAAACCCTTGTAAAAAATTAATGATCAAGGATAAAAATTAATTACATACTTGAAAAAATTAAGCACAATAATGAATGTTAAAGAAGAGGTATTTGGTCTGGGAGAATTAGATGCTAAGTCCTTTCAGTGATGTCTGCATGATCCTGCTGGTTCAACAGTCAGTTGGAAACATAAAGTGGAAAATTCATTGTAAACATTTTCTTAACTGTGATGGAAATGGTACATTAGAATTGGTGAAGTTACTCACATACTTTAAGATAAGCACCTGCTACGAGTGTTTTGCTATGTTAAGGTCACAAAGACGTTCTTTAGCGGCAAATATACCTGAAGAAGGCTAGTGTAAAAAGATGCCATTTATGCTGTTGTCTTTTTTGATAATATCTGAACTCTGGATGAGGTCAGAATAAACTCTTGCTACATTTTTCTGGATTTTTGGAGAAAATGCTTGAAGTTAACAACAGCTTCTGAAGAACCTCATAATAAGATCTTAAAAGAAAAAGGAGGGGCGGGGAGTTGGGAGGGTTGACGGAATCCTAGTTGTGAATCTTGTTCCCAAAAAGGCAGAGTTTCATGGGAAAGAGTAAAGAACTTACAAAACATAAATAATTGGTTTGTGTCTTGCAGAGACAAGCTGAGTACCTGTCAGCTGCGGATCAAGATGCTAGAAAAGCAGCTGGAGTATGTAGACATTGAAATAGAGAAAGAGGAGGAGGCTGGCAATGTGTAGGTAGAGAGTATTTCTGGATACCAAAGATTACAGGCAGGCACTATGTTTATCTGTGTAATTAATGAGAGAAACTTGCCTGGTTTCATCTCTTCATGTTGAACAGTTGATAGAATTTTTAAGCACATATATTAAAGATGTTAATAGATCGGTGATGAAACCCATTGCCATTCTCAGGTGAAGGTGTAACTGCATTAGATTGGAAGGCTGCTCTGATACAAGGGCGTTGCACTTTCAGCTGGCGAACAGAGCAATGCATTCTCTCCCATGTTGGTGAACACTGATGTTGCAGTCACTTTGCGCTTGATGTATTTTCAGCAATAATTCTTGCTTTTGAAATAAAGAATAATGGTGCATTGTCTTGGGAATCATTGATCTCTAGGCTTTCTGGTATAGAGGTAATATTCTGTTAGGTAAATCAGTGCAGAAAGAGGTGGAAGCTTAGGAATGGATAGGAGAGAGGCATGTATTTTAAAATATAACAACAGGTTATTAAATCAGCCTGGCCCACTACTGTCAATTATGTTTATCAGGGTCTCAGTCATTTCTGTTCAGTATGATGAGCCAACACCAATGTGCTATGGCAGTTTTAGAGGTCATGGGTTTGCTTCTGGTTAACTATTACATGATATAAATTATGATTTATTATGTATATGCCTTTTTTTTTTTCCTGCTTGTCTTATGTTGTGAAATGCATGAATGCCTTTCAGGAGTAGTCCTGCATACAGGAGCTGTTCTGAAACACTTTTTCTATAAAGTGGGAGGCGATTTACTGTACTCCTCACATTTGGTTTAAATAGAAAGAAGTGGGTGGCTTGTGTATCAGGGACCAGTGTACTGTGAACAAACTTAGCAGCTGCATTTTATGACCTGAGTTAATCTTCAAGTTAGTGTATCGATAAATGATAGAATGATAAAGGTAGATTAACTGCCAAAATGGAATAGCTGCTTAAACAAAAATGGTGAGTTGAATGCTAATAAAACTCCTGTGATTGGTGCTAATGATCTCAGAGAGACAGTAACAAATACCAACAAAGACAGAAAAGCATTGTAGAAGTTTTTATGCTTATGATGGGTTGAATTGTGAGGTCTAGATATGCAGAAAAATAGCAGTTCTCACAATCTATTACATTTAGCAAGTGAATAGTGGAGTAAGAAGACTTGATAAATTTCTGGCTTATGAAGCTCAAAGGCATCATGTTTTAGCAATAATGAAAATACTACCTACCATTAGCATTACTGATGCCCAATATAAAAATTTTGAAGTTAGACTAATAACTGCAGGTAGAGGATCCATTTCCAATTTTCATTTTGAGGAAGGGAGTTTATGTTGAATATAGTCAGTTCACTGTCTACTAGTTTTCCCGGGTAGAGAAGACAAAGGAAAATAAACAACTGTGTGGCAACGCTGCCATTGTAGGCAAAGTACATGGAATACTGTACTGCCATTTCAAAAGCAAAATCAGTCTAGGTTCGCATAAACTTATTTTCATTAATAATACTATTTTTATCAGCTTGAGACATGAATATTCATGTTAAGCTACTGGTCAGTACTTTCGAAATAAATACTCCTCTGTAAATTTCAACCAATGTGTAATAGATTAAAGAAAGCTGCGCCTTTGAATGAAGAATGGACACTTAGAAGGCTAAATAAAAGACTGCATAAATTAGTGGAATTCTAATAGATAAATCTCAGCCTCAAAGCTATTTTTTATTGTTGCTGATCTTGCGGGGTGTGTGTGTTAACCTTTATTAGTTCCAATTTCTTTCTGATAGTTTCTTTTTAATGTTAACAGTGCAGCCTTGTCCCGCCTTCAGGCAGTGCACAGACGACTGTGCACTGAACTGGAAAAAGAGAAGGATTTGAAGTTGAAAATTGCTTTGACACTAAAAGAAAACGTGTAAGTGAGGGAGTGAGAAAACAGTGTGATGGGAGTCAATCTTTATTATGGTCTTCATATGCTGTTTAATGGATTCAAAAGTTAATCACTACAGAAATTGCTTGTAAATTCTGAACTACATAATCTGAGGTCATATGAGGTTGACTGCAAGGCAAAGGATCTTGAGAGCAGCTTTTAGCCTGAACAGTTCATTGCTTAGGAAATTGGTTGCTGTGGGTCAGCTCCCGAGTTAGATTTACACACATAAATGAAGTTTTAATTTTATTTGGAGTTGTGCATAAGTTGTGGACCTAAACAGGTCTCATTTTAAATGGAAAATAAGATGGACTAAAGTAGACCTGTCTGTGATACTGGTCTCTGAATGAGCATAAACACTTCTAATTTATACCTCCTAGTGTTTTTTATAGGGCACAAAAGAAAAGACTGAAATTGAGAATGATGGAGACCTTGTAGTGGGGCTGTGTATTTTTATGCTAAGCTAATATTGCTGCTTGTAACTGATTGTTCACACATACTAAATTATTTATATAAAACAGAATAAAACTGTCTTTTGCAGACAGCAACAGGTGAGTGTGTTTGTATTTTGGTACCAGAGGTACAACTACTAATGCCACCACATCAAAGGAAGAACACAAGCATGAGCTTATAGATGTGATTAACCAGAATACAGTATGTTCTGCTGCAGTGTTATATAATAGCTTTAAAATGCTTGACTTCTTTACTGTGTTATTAACAATAACTATATTAATCTGTTTATATGTATCCCTATCATATCTAAATTCCTTCAGCAAAACATGGAAGAATAAAAGCTATGGCCTGTCCCTGAAGTTATTTACAGTTGAAGACAAAGCTATTTTTCTAAATTTTCTTTTTTTTCGTATTTTCTTCTGAGTAAATGTGAATTTGAGAAACAGAACCTTGAGCTTTATTTTTTTACTTTTTTTTTAACCAATATTTTTGATGTCTTTAAAATGAGATACGCTACTAGATATGAGCCTTAGTCTGAAAGGAACAATACCTGTGTCAGTAACAGGGTATGATTTACAATATAACTTTAAAAATTTAGATAAAACATGGCTAGATTTTCATTTTCACCATAGAGTCTTACCTACTCAATAGCCTTAAGTAAGTGAAAGAATGTCAGTATTTCAGTGAAAACAGCTCACACTTTGTTTTAAAGGCTTGAGATGTGGCAGATAGAAACTAAGCAGGGAAAATATGAAATTCTCCATGAACAACCTAAAAAAGATCAGGAGGAGCTAGAGATGCAATACCAAGAACGAGCCAAAGCACGGATTTGGAAGGAAAAAATAGCAGCACTGCGAAGAGAAGAAAATCGGCGGTCTAGAGAAAAGTAAGCGCCTATAAGTCAGACTCTACTTCCTTTCTCTGTATTATTTTTAGCCAATTCACTGTTTCAGGTGTTGAGAAGATTAGCTAATTCAAATAACCAATGGTATTGTGTTTCTTAGCTGGGTGTTGCTTCAGGAATATTTTATGAGGAAATGGAATTAAAATAAGAATTGCCCACAGTCTTGCAGTTATGTAGGTAAAGATTTCTGATATATGCAAATGAACTTGCTAAAGACAAAAACTGTGAATGCTTTTTGTCTAAGGAAATAAAATTTATTAGAACAGACTAACTGCATGTGTCTGCATTGTTGTTGGCTGCCAGGACCTTCTGAACTTATGATCGAGTTCATCGAGATTTCTTGGAGAGAAAGAGGCCACCAGTTTATCTATTTGTCTATAGGTTTTGTGAAAACGAGACTGTATGGGGCGGGGGGAGACTAATGTCCTCATTTCAGCACATATTAATAAACTCCCCAACCCCACTCTTAGATGTCATTTTGTTAGAATCAAGGTTTCCTTAGTCCTGCTGCAACTGTTGGTTTGTCTGTGTTTTGTAGAAAAGAAGAGAAAGCCCAGAAAGAATATGAAGAAAGGCATAAAAAAATTCTTGAAGATGCCAAAAGGAACCATGAAAAAGCAGTATGCTTCCTGAGAAAAAGCATGGCAAGGTTATTATTCACTCCTTTTCTGTCATTGTACATTCTCTGGTGTACAATACTTTATCCTTTAGTCTTTGAAAAAAGTAATTTTTCTGCTAGGTGTATCTTCTGTTACACTTGGAAATCTTCTGCCACGGTACCAGTGCTGTGAAGCATTCAAATCTTACATGGCACAAAAGGACTTGGAAAGGAGAAAATCCACTTACTGTCCTATTATGGTCTTCAGATTCCCTGTAGCTGAAGGGACTGTCTTTTTGATGAGATGCAGAAGGGTCTGACTACTTGTAGGCATTAATAATGATTTGAAACATTTTATATATGTGTGTGTCATTAGCTGAAGTAGTTTGAAGTAGTATAACTGAATTCCAGGTTTGAAACTTGCCCTCTGCCGTTCTATATTCCTTCTGAAATGTGGTAAAAAAGCTTTCTTCCGTCTGGTAAAATTGGTTGATAGGCCGTTCCGTTGTGCTCCTGTTCTTTTCTGGTTGATGGTAAATTAAATGTTCTCGTCATAGGTTTATGTTTATATGATTACCGTGGTTTAGAATTATTTTGCTACTAAAGAAAGTGTGAACATTTGTTACTTAATTTTACTTGTATATTAGGACTTAATTGAAAAAACGATTGAAACAATTGTACTGTTTCTCTTTTGGTTTATTTTTCATTGGATGTCATGTGCAAATTTGTAATAATTAAGAAAAGCAAACACCCGAATAAGTTTGTTGTTTTTTTTTTTTCTTTCCCCTGAGTAATGTGTCAAATATATCAATCTTACTAATTTTTTCCTAGTTTACCATTATATTAGCTGGAATACTTTGACTTGATGAATGCCCACATATTTCTAGCTTTTAGAGTTTCTAGGGTTTATTTTTAGTGTGGGTACAAGTGGTTGGCACGCATAAAGTTCACTATGTAATTGTTTAGATATTAGTTATATTAGCAACACCTGAATTCTTAGTTTATTTTGGCAACTAAACATATGTCATGATGTGGAACACATTCTTCATATTCAAAATAAAAATAAAAAAAAGTTGTTGAGCAAACTAGTTGAAAGCCTGCTGGCACTTGTAACTTGAGTAGCACTGTATATAGAAGAGTCTTCCAACTGTTCCACTTTACCCACACCCAGTATCATAGTAAACACAGAGGCTTACAGGAAGAATGGTGACGTTGACAATTACTACTTGTCAGGTTAAACATTCTAATACTAAAAGCTTTCCAGTACATAAGCCTGAAAGATTTTACTTTGCTTACAGAATTCATGAAGAAAATGCGAAGGAAGAAGTGAAAACTCAGGAGCATATGGAGAGAAGGATACAAGCTGTGCTTTCCCTGAAAAACAGCATAACTTCCAATAGGGTACTGCTGCTGTGGCTTAGATGGGGAGTGAAGAAATCGACTTGTTAGACTGCTAGGTTTTAATGCAAGTACTTGCAGTTTTCATTGCAGAATTGTTGTGTGATGCTGTCAGATCACCGACCAAACTTCTTTTGAAACTGGGGGGAATTTAACTACAGGAGTAATGGTGTTAGATTTGTATGGGCAGATTTTGACACTTCTACTTATGGAGTTTATTCTGTCAACTATCTAGTTGTTCTGGTAGGATAACTCTCTTGAAAATAATGGATACTGCAAGTAAGTTCTCCAAAAACTCGGCCAGAAGCGTTTCCTGTTATTTGGATCCCAGTGCAGAAATACTGCACAAATCTGAGGGAATGATCTTAATTTAAAACTGATTTGATTAGAACTGTATCTTTTCACATTACTTCATTGAGTAGCATTGCAAGGGCAAGCTAGGAGGGTAAAGAAGTAGCTCTGACCTCGTTAGAGTTTTCTGCACCCCATGACTACTGTGTATATTAAAAAAAAATAAGTTCTACTTCAGAGAAATCTACCACAAATTTATACTTAGGTGAGGGGACCAATACTAGATTGTCCGTTTTATGTTCTTTAATATGTGAATCAAATAGGTAGCTGTGTTTTGTATGGCTTCATAGGAAAAACTCCAAACTCGCCAGGTTTGGAACAAAGCAATGGCCTCTGAGGCAAAGAAGCAGGAGATGAAAATGAGGGAAGCTATCCTGGCAGAAGGAGGCAATGTTGCTAAGGAAATTTTTCTCCATAAACGACTGCTAGAGCATGAAAAGAAGAAACAGTAAGTATTCATATCTGTATCAAACTCTCAGCTGCTTACTGATGCAGGAATATATTGGAGCTTTTAATCAGATTCTGAACACATAACATCTATGATGCTGTCTCAAGGGAGTGAACTCATTCTTATACTCTGTATGTGTGATATTTGTATAGCCTGTTTTAAGCGACTTGAACTTCTAGCTTGGGTATTATTCAGAGAACCAAAGTTAGGAGCCTGTGTTCTATGGTTAGTGCAAAGAAGATAAAACTGCTCCAGGAGGGACATTCAGTAAACCTAAACTGGATGCCTGAAGTAGCTGTACTTCTGCATTTCCTGAACACTGTCCCTATAAAAATTGAATAGCTTTCTTAGGCTTTTAGGGACAATCTCTGGAAGATTGCGCTGCAGTAAGGTCAGAAGCAAGGTACTCTCCTTCGTGCTTTTTTGATTGAAATTACTCTTCTGCCTTTGTAGTAAAGTTGATAGGAATGTGCCTGTATCTCATTTGCTCCAGTGCAAAGCTTAATTATTGTTTTTAACCACTTATGATGATGAAATTGAGCTAAGATACCAAATAGAGGGTGGTGATACCAAGCAGAGGTATGTGCTTCTGCACGCTGGCTCTGGTTACAAAGGCAGTAACCTGTAGCAAATGTTAAAGATTTAATATGTAAAGGTTCAGGAAGTCTTAAGTTTTGAGTAAATAAAGCTTCAGTCTTGATAGCTATATAACACCACTTTTGCTATTCCTAAATATGTTCTAAAATTCTTTTTAATAAAACAATCATATCAGTTTGTAGAGATCTGCTGGAAATATCCAACTCTTATTTAAGTTTAATCTTTTTCACCTTGCTTTCTTTCTTGCTTTCACTGATTCCCTTTGCAGGCCAAGGGAGATCAATTTGTTAGTCTTAATGTTAGCTGTGTCATGTTTCTCACAGCAGCTCTTTTCTAATTTGAGCTACCATCCTGCTAATCTGCTGAAGAACTACTTAGTTATTTCTCCCAGGGTACTGCCTTTCTCCTTTTCTGCAAAGGGATATTCTCAGTTTTCTCTGAGTATATTTCAGCCTGAATATATATTTCTGAATTACATGCAAAAGAAAAAAAAAACCTTTAATCATTAAAACCATTCTGTCATCAATTTGTATATCACCTATAAAAAGATTCTTAAAGGACTGATTATAGGAACTGAGGGTGGCTTTATACTTAAGGCGGATAGCACTGGGAGTCAGTATACCATTCCTATGTCTTTGTAACCATGATTAACTTCTTTGTACCATGGTTTTCCAAAAATACATTGTAAATACAATGTCATTTATCTGCTGCAATGGGGCATCATGAGGCTAAATTCAGACGCTAAAGTGCTTCAGTTGACAGTAGCCTGTATTTAAATGAGAGGTGATATTTTCTTTGCTCCTATTTAGAATCAGTAATTATTTATGTGGATTAGTTGGAGAGGTGAAAGTCTACATTAAAAGTGATCATTAGTGTCAATAGTATTTGTTGCAGAAAATTGTGTATTAAACTGCTGGTATTAAAACTGAGATTAAATTATCTACTGTCACTTTTGTCACACTACCCAGTGTGTCATGGAATTTGTAGTCATACATAGCTTTGAATTCATATCTTCCAAGTTCAGTACTGATGTCCTTACCTTTAACCATTCTTCCTCCCTTCATTAAATCCACTGGATTTCAGATAGGCACTTTTCTTTAAATAGCTAACTAGGTTAGGAAAATTACTTTAAAACTTGTTCAGTGGCAATGACTGGTATGCTTTGTCAACTCCTCAACTTCTAAAACAGTGTAATTGAGTATATTTAGTCTGCAAAAATGTATAAATAGCCTCTGAATTGCCTGGTGTCTTGACACAAATTACCACTGCACTCAATTTAAAGACTTGCTATTTAGCTTAAAGGCTCAAAAGAAACTGGACTGTAGTTAATATTATTAGTAAACAACCATGGTTGGTTTAATATTTCTTACAACATTGGATTACAGAGCTTATAAAGAACAGCAAAAATCAAGAAAAATTGAGATTGTTTCTAAAATTTTGAGAGAAAAAGCTTCTATTCACAAGCAGAAAAAAAGTCAGTCCTGTACTAAGGCAATAAAGGGTGGTGGTAAGGATTCTTTACTGTGGAGAATGAAAACATGGCAATATATTGAGAAGACCTGCAAACATTCAACTGGAGCACTATCACAGGTAAACAAAGGCCTAAGAATTAACTGTCTTTAGATTTATTTTTTGTCAAAGGTGCAGGGCAGTGAATTCTTTTGCCTGTGAATAGCACAGGCTGCAACCAAATACCAGACAGTACAGAACAAGTGCAGAGTAATTTCTCCATTAGATCTCTTAATGACTGTTAGTCTCCCTTTTCTTGATTGTTGATGCTTGTATGAATAAAGACATTGTCTTGTTTGGTGTGGGGTGGTTTTTTTAAGGGCATTTGTAAGAAGAGGTGAACTTTCGAACACATGAATCGCATCAGGCATCAAAACCCATGCAAAGTACCCTCACTTCCTGTTTAACTGCCTTCCTCCCCGAATAACGATTCAGATCAGTTTGTCAGCACAAGAGAAATGTTTCCACTGTATTTGAAAGGAGACAGTGGTTCTCTCTAGACATGGGCTTCCTGGATGGTTTTTTTAATCTGCACAGTATTCCAGCGAATACTGGCCTGGAAAATGGAGATGGAGTGAATTGAACTCCCAGATGACTCTAGTGGCTTCATGCAATCTTTAGGTATTCAAAAGAAAAGGAGTAGGGGAGAGGTGTTGGTACAAATAGTCATACTACAACAAAACAACATAGTCTTTGGTCATCATGTGATATGCAAAATGCTCAAAAACTAGACGGTATTCTCATGCCTGAGGACTAGTTTCTAGCCTCCTATACACAGTTAACACCATATAGATGCTTTTAACATAAGATTTTTGTCTTAAGAAGGGATTGACATAAGTTGTCATCTTTTGGCCTCTGAGCTTTATAGACCTGGTATTTTTGTATTAAAAGATCTCCTCAGAAACTGTTAACTGTCCTCTAGTAATTTTTAACTGTATCTTCAAAACTTACATTCTTTCACAGAAGTCGTGGTGCTCTCCGTCAGCTTGTTCCTCAGCTGGTGAGAGAACTGCTTCTGTAGGAGAGATTTCTGAAAAAATACCCCATGATGTGCTCTGTGAAAGTGGTGAAGATGAGGAAGAGAGGGACAAGATCCTAGTAGAACCAGAGTTCCCGGGACTTTGGAGTCAGGAATGTGACTTGCACAAGGTAAAATGTTGTGATATCTCTTACTAGAAATAGAAAAGGAAAAAAAAATGTGGATGAGATCCTTTTGTAATTGACTCATCGTAAAGTTAGCCTTTACAAAATTTTGATAGTATCCATAGAAGTATTTTAATGGATTAGGGAAGTTTCATTTGCCTCTCTAGTAGTTGTATATATGTGAAGTAATGACACTGGCAAGTGCTGTTTTAAGAACCTTGCTTAAAACCAATAATTATCTATTTTGCAGTTAAAATGCAGACTTTATTACATAGATGTAGAGATTCAGATGTGAGATTATAATCAGAGTAATTGCTGTTTGACACTATTCTTGTGGTGTTTGCTCTTTTAAAGAGAAAACAATGCTTCAGTTTTAGTTCAGAGATATGTGAAGACATCATGTTCACTTGTTTAAAAAAACTAAACATGACTTTCTGTTGAGTTGGCAACACAGATTGTTTTATGTGAAAACAACTTTTTTCACACCATATTAGGCAAAGAAAAGCATATCTTCTAAGCAAAGGAACAGTATTCTATACTCTAAACAGAAGTAAATAATACACTCTTATAGAGTGGAATTGTGTAGTTAAGATCTTAAATGTTATTATTCCAAGGTATACTTGCATATACTGCTTTTTTGAGATGTAGAAGACCCTTAAGAGCAGACTTTATAATCAATCAAAAAGAAATAATGTCAGTACATATTCAAATGTTTGCATGAAAGAAGCAGTGGACCATAACTGAAATGTTCCAGTGAAGTTAGCTAGCTGTTGTTCTTCTGAATGAGTATTTGTTTAAGAAGCTGAGGGAAAAAAACCTCTAAGTGCAGAAGAGCTAATACTGCCATTAAAAACACTATGTGATAGTGTGGGATGATGATAAGCTACAGAAGAGACAGCTGAGAATAAATTAAATTCTTCATATAGAAGTTGGGAGGCAGAGTTTGATCTGGAGAGAAACAGTCAGTCTGGCCAGATATTAAAAGATTCCATTTGCAGGCTTTTCTACTTTGAGTTGTGGAGTCTGTGATCACACTTACTTACAGTCATGGTGTTTATTACTGATGTTCCTTATTAGGTATCCAAAGAAGAAATGGATCTGAAGCAGCTGGCTACAAGGGTAGAGAAAAAAGAAATTTTTGAGAAAAAAAAGGAGGAATTCCAAACTGGACACAAGCAAACAGTATCTGGTCATGAATGTAAGGGACGTACTTTCTATAGTAAACCAAGTTGCATTCACTTCAAGGTTAGTGGCCATTCTGCATATGATCTATAAAGATGTATGTATCTACTATATGTATATGCCAATGTCTTGATCAAAATTCTGTTGCACTGGGAAGAAGAAAAAATCTTGTCTTTAATAGGTCTTTAGTCAAGTACTTACAGTACTTACCTTTTTCTTTAGCAATCTCTTAGGAAAGTTATAGTCAGATTAAATAAACTACTTAGTTTTACTACTTAGGTCTAAATTATAAAATACTTCCTTTACTTAGGGGAATTTAAATACTGTCAGAAAGGTGAGCAAATGATGAAACATCTTGTTAGACTGTGTTTCATGCTTTTAAAAAGGCAGCGTAACTGTTACTTACATATTGTTTGTACATACGTTATTACTATAAAAAAAAGTCCTTAAAGAAGTCATGACTACAATCCAGTTAAGATTTCAGTTTGCAATGCTGCCAGTCAGCTTGCAGGACTCTTCTTGTCTGTGCGTTAATGAACGTGCCCAGGTATACAACTTTCATGGCCTTCTGGCTTTACTAGGAGCTGGGAGCCTGTGCCTTGCACAGAAACAGCAGACCTCCATTGGAAGACAGTGGCACCTGGCTCTGTGTTCAGAAAATCTGTATTGTCTTTGCCACACACAGTCTAAATTGTTAACGACTCTATTAGACCATGAATGTGACATAATGTCTTTGACATTCACTGCAGGAAAAGACAGAGCAGCTTGGTGCATGAGCTGTGCACAAACCCAGATAATGTTGCCCCACCCATGAAGCACGAGTTCCTGGCTTTACAGGCTCTGTGTTTTAAAAGGGTTTGTTTGGAGCAAGGCGATGCTTTATGGGTTTATATTACTTTGAACACAGGCTGTGATCCCAGTAGGGACTGTGAGCACAACTATGGTAAAGAAGTTGGTTTTGTCATTACATGTGTAAATGCTACTTCCTGTAATTCACACCACCTGATATGTTTGGTGTTCTAAGGATTTTGATGTTGGTCAAATCTACAAAAAGAAGATTATTTTGATAAATGCATCCTACAGTGTTAATTTCTGCAGACTAGTGGGAATCAGTGAATGGCTCAAAGACTTCATCAGTATTCAGTAAGTAAAATTAACTGTAGACTCATTGCGTGTTTTACCTTTGTACCACAACAGGAGATGTAACCAAATTCTGTAGCAAATTAAATAGATTTCAGTAAATACATATAAATTATTATATTCCATTCTTGTGTGATGAGGAAAGGAACTGTTTCTCAGAGCTGAGAAGTAAGAGGCTTACTGAGCCTGAGCTTCAAGTCATTGGTTTTTATAGTGGTGACAGCAAGGGACCAGTCCCTAATCAGTGGAAAGCAATATAGACCCGTGGTAACTGCCAGCCCTGAACAAGTAGAAAGCTTTTTTCCAAAAATGTCAGACCCTTTTAAAAGCGGGAAAAGGATCTCTTCGTAGGTACAAAGAAGTAAAAGAGGACCCAAGCTTCTTTCTAGGCCACCCCAAAGGCCTTTAAGGCTAGGCAAACCTCTTTCACCAGCTGCCATCCTTCATAGCATGATTCACACTAATTTCCAGATCACTGCTGAAGTTTAAATGTGAAAAAGCTGATGAAATAAAGGAATCCATCTCAGAGCAAAGAGCACTTAAATTGAAATCCTGTGGTCTTTCCCATCAGTCCATTCATATAATCCTGATGACAGGTTATATAATGAAGTACTCTGTCCAGTTGGGAGAGATTGCACATTAATCTCAATTTAACTGTATTGATAATTTTATTTGACTGTTTATAAATAAACAAATGGAAGTATCCCCGAAATGTTTCTTTTTAAGAATAATTCAGTGACTAGCTTTCTCTGGAGATATTTCAAGCCTTTAAAAATATAAAATACTAGTTTTCACAACTTGCCTTTATGTAAAAAACGAAGTCAAGAAAATAATATATTTACTTGGAACTCTGTGAAACAAAAAAAAAAATTATTATGGTCTAGCCCTAAAAGTGGAAAAAATGCCAAAGCTCTTGTTTGAGTGTAAGTGAAGCCTATTGACAAATAGGAGACATCAGAGCAAATTAATATGGCTTACATAAAAAGTTAAGGTTTCAATTCTTATGGCTGACTGACCTGAAGAAACCATTTCTGTGACTGTTTAATTATACCCCAGTGAAATAAATAAGTTGCATTACCACAGTAACTGATTTCGTACTCTAGAGAGTTTTACAGCTCGCTACCCACTGCCACTTCGTAGTGATAGACTGCACTTGGAATTTCTAGCTAGCTTGATACGAAAAATTATGGTGCATACTTAAGCTGTTCCTTGCCCACTTAGTCCCTATAAGAGCACACTGGAATGTGAACATAGTACAGTTCTTGACTGAATGTAATCACTTGAGAGCTATAAAGTCTGAATCCAGCTGCTGTAGAAGATCTTGGTAGAGATGTTTAGCACTTTAGTCACAGTCTAATGGAAATGCATAATTGACCACAATACAGCAGAGCACTTAAGCTTTTAAACTTGCTCTGGTGCTCGGCTGAGTATGAATGTAGTTTTTTGCTTGTTTTGAAATCCATGTACGTGGATTTAATTTTGACCCACTTATAATACATGTTTAATTCTATTACAAAGTCTGAAGCTACTAATCTGACAAGATGAGTTTTTTTCCTGCTCTGAGATTTTTTTTTNTTCTGTGTGTGTTTGGCAGCCTATGCTCTAAATCATGAATATTTTATCAAGGTAACATTTGAAATAGAAGGAGCTATTCCTTAAAGTCTTTCTCAGGAGAAACTGCTAGTGATCTGTTCTGAAGGTCAGTATACAGATGCTTGTTTCCCTATTCACATTTTAAGCTCCTGAATTCTGAACAGTTTCCCTTTTCTGTTTGAAAATGTTTCAACTTGCTTTTGTTTGGTTTTAATTTTGTTTTGATAAAATTGTGATTAGCATGTATGTTCTGTGTTTCAGTTTGCTCAGGTATTTCCATGGCTAATAACATTTAGTTATCTATTTTGTCTAGCTTCCTTTCTGTGTCTGTCAGGCAGAATAGGTCTCCAGTAGTGCCTTAATAATTTCATTTAGAGTGCAGCTGTGATATTTCTAGTCCTCTGATAGGCTTTTTGCTTGCATCACAGAGACCATGAAATGAGCCATTGAAATAAGTGGCAGTTTCTATTCACGATAATTTTGATACAGTTTGCAGCAAGCAGCACATTCGCTGATCATTTGCAGCTACCTTCTTTTTTTTTCCCCCTCTTCATTTCCTGTTTGGACAGGGGAGATGTTACAGAGCAACGCTCAAAATGGATAATGGGAGAAGAGTGCTTCCTAGTTAGAATAGGCACTTGGTCCACCCTATTCTTGACAATACTATTGAGCCTCAGCTTCACCTGTTTGGCTACAGTCTCTTTGTAGCAGGAAGGCAATAATTCCTGCCTTTTAGAAGCACTTTAAGACTTTCTGAGTAAAACCTCAATAAAGAATCAGCCTTTGTAATTTTACAATTACAGCAGGGTTCTTTAGCTTTTTATTAATCTGTCACTTATTCTGACTTTCTAAGTAATTAATCCAAAATTAAAAAAATAAAAAAACTTGCCATTGTTACCAGAAGAGGAGCTGGAATTTTTCTACATAGCTTTAATTTGGAGTTTTATGTTAATTATCTCCATAGTTTTGACCCACCTGGCAAAATGTCTCCTGGAATGTCCTGTGAAATAGTGGTAACATTTAAGCCAATGGTAAGTGCACCTGAGTGCTAAGTTACACAATGATGAGAATCCTAGTGTAATCTCCTAGTCTGATTAAGAACATCANAAGCTACTAATCTGACAAGATGAGTTTTTTTCCTGCTCTGAGATTTTTTTTTTTCCCTTCATTTAGTATATTGGACGATTTAAATCAACACCTCTGATTTGTGACCAAAAATGAAACAACCCTTTCGGAAAGGTCTAAGTGCTTTCTTGGTGTAATTGCCTGTTAAAGTACTCTCCAAATACAAATTAAACATCAAGTATTGTGAATAGAATGAGTCAATGATTTTTTGATGTCTGAATTAATTCAATTTTTTCAAATAAATTGGTTACCTATACGTTTGCCAGATAGATAGCTAGCAAAAATAATCTATAGATCTTATTTTCCATTGTTGTATTATTAATAATTTGAACAGCCCAGATCAGATTTGTAGACACTGATCTTACACTGTATAATGTTTATCTCTTCTCAAGTAGAACTATCCATAAATTGTTTGTTACAAAACAGTTTTACCAAGTATTTTGAAAATACCCAGTACATCTAATCTGTCACGGTATCAGCTCTCCTCCAAATCACTTGCACAGGTAGTTACAGACATAATGCTTGAGAACTGTTATCAGTGACAGACATTATTTGCTAATAAAAAGCTATATTCTAGTGTTTAAAATGAGCATTATTACATCTCCATGCAATGGGAGTCTATTCTTAGCATAGTGGTTCTGTGTGTGTTTGGCAGCCTATGCTCTAAATCATGAATATTTCATCAAGGTAACATTTGAAATAGAAGGAGCTATTCCTTAAAGTCTTTCTCAGGAGAAACTGCTAGTGATCTGTTCTGAAGGTCAGTATACAGATGCTTGTTTCCCTATTCACATTTTAAGCTCCTGAATTCTGAACAGTTTCCCTTTTCTGTTTGAAAATGTTTCAACTTGCTTTTGTTTGGTTTTAATTTTGTTTTGATAAAATTGTGATTAGCATGTATGTTCTGTGTTTCAGTTTGCTCAGGTATTTCCATGGCTAATAACATTTAGTTATCTATTTTGTCTAGCTTCCTTTCTGTGTCTGTCAGGCAGAATAGGTCTCCAGTAGTGCCTTAATAATTTCATTTAGAGTGCAGCTGTGATATTTCTAGTCCTCTGATAGGCTTTTTGCTTGCATCACAGAGACCATGAAATGAGCCATTGAAATAAGTGGCAGTTTCTATTCACGATAATTTTGATACAGTTTGCAGCAAGCAGCACATTCGCTGATCATTTGCAGCTACCTTCTTTTTTTTTCCCCCTCTTCATTTCCTGTTTGGACAGGGGAGATGTTACAGAGCAACGCTCAAAATGGATAATGGGAGAAGAGTGCTTCCTAGTTAGAATAGGCACTTGGTCCACCCTATTCTTGACAATACTATTGAGCCTCAGCTTCACCTGTTTGGCTACAGTCTCTTTGTAGCAGGAAGGCAATAATTCCTGCCTTTTAGAAGCACTTTAAGACTTTCTGAGTAAAACCTCAATAAAGAATCAGCCTTTGTAATTTTACAATTACAGCAGGGTTCTTTAGCTTTTTATTAATCTGTCACTTATTCTGACTTTCTAAGTAATTAATCCAAAATTAAAAAAATAAAAAAACTTGCCATTGTTACCAGAAGAGGAGCTGGAATTTTTCTACATAGCTTTAATTTGGAGTTTTATGTTAATTATCTCCATAGTTTTGACCCACCTGGCAAAATGTCTCCTGGAATGTCCTGTGAAATAGTGGTAACATTTAAGCCAATGGTAAGTGCACCTGAGTGCTAAGTTACACAATGATGAGAATCCTAGTGTAATCTCCTAGTCTGATTAAGAACATCATTAATTTAATTTCTTGACTGTTAACAAGGAAACAAACTATATTTCTAGAAAATATACTGTTGTACTTGGACAACTGTGTGCATGTTCAAGCTCTGTTAAATTATACTAAGGCATATTTTAAGGGCACATTTTAGAAAAATGCCTGTCACTAAGTATTCTTGGAGTATGTTTTGAAACTTGCTCCAAACGAGAAGATTTATAATATTGCCTGGCTAAAGTTAGCCAGGCAGTTACCAAAGACTGATTTAGAATGGAAACATAGAATCTGTAGAGATACATTTTAATATGTTACTCAAAGAATGAGTGAAATAATTTTTCATCCAACTACATAGGCTAGATCTTTGCAAATTACTTGGTTGGGGTTTTTTTTTGTTTTCTAGATAAATGAAACTCTGGAAGGAGAAGTCATGTTTATGGCACAGACAGGTTCCTTTTCTGTTCCATTGAAATGTACAGCCAAGAGATGCATTGTAAGTGACTGTTTTTAAGTGTGTTCAGAGTCAGTATAACAATGTAATAGAAAATGTGAGATGGCATAAACATTATTGAAAATATTTAGCAAGAGATACTTATATTTCTTTCTTCTTTTCCTTTTAAATGGAGAGTCTCTTTCTAGAAAAGTATTCATTCCTTAGCTTCCCAGGTTACATGGAGGTTTATACAAAATTATTTTAATGGATTTACTTAAGCATGAACTGTGACTTTAACTTCAGAGTGGAATTAACTGAAGTAGTTCTGTTTAGCAATTGATGATACAATGTTACATTGTGAAGGGAGGGAAGAGAAATGGTGGCTGGAAATGAGCTATCTTTTTATCCTTGTAATTTTTGGAAATTCTATCCCAGACCTGTGGTAGTTTATTCTTAACTTTAATTTCCTATGTAGACAAAAATCAAAATATCACAATATCTTTCTATCTTTTCTGGTGTTTATAAAAAGCATATAATCTCTCCTTTCTTTCAGCATCTCAAAATCTTTTGAGAATGCTATACCGAATTTTAAGCAGAGAACATAATTTTCTTACTGTTAAGAGATGAAACTACAGGCAGCACTAACTTTTTTTAGATACCTTAACCTCCTATGAGCTAACTTGAAGAAAATATTTGATAAAAGCAACAACTTTGTTTTTAAATTACTTCCTTTACAGCTCAGAGCAGCTTTGGTTTTACAGGGCAAAAGAAATTATAGATGAGAATATACAATGCTAGAGGAAGAAGATTATGCAAGAAGACACACAGTCTCGGAATAAGACTGGCAAATGCAAAATTTGGGATATACTGGGAGCATACTTAATAATAAACATTTAAAAATAATTTTTTAAAGGCTTTAGACATATGAATGTCTTCTTGGAGTTTGTGATAATACATTTCAGTAAATTAATGAATAAGATTGCATATAAAGTTTCTTTACTGGACTGTACATTGAAACTTTAGTGCACAGGGAAATGAATCAAGGATAATCTGTTACACAGAAAAATAGAAGGGGGGAAGTAACTGAAAGGTAGTGCACTATAATTATTATATTAGCAATCTAGCAAAGTATTTAAGGATGTGCTTAATTTTAAGCACTTGTAGGAAGCTAGAATGATACCACATCAATATTGCATACTTAAATCTGTCTGTGTATAGGCCTCTCTGATGGTTTTCAGTTAAAAGACCTTGAAGATGAGAATGCACAATGCAGCAGAAAGCCAGCACATTAGTCATTGATCAGAAGAGTAGTTTTTTTCACCTAGAGAATTCATACCATCATCGTGCACTAATTACACGCAGAAACTCCCGTTCTTTATGCCCTGAAAGTGGGAAGAGTTCAGCTGTAAGCAGGATACTAGCAAGCAACCAAGTTGTCTTTGTCTTTTTGATGCTTAAAATTGAATTACAAGCCTTTTGTTTTCATATACACAGTTACAGTCATTAAAAATTCTATATGAAGTAGTGTATTACTTCTTAAACTGGTTGTAAACCATGGTGGCTCAAAGAAACAAGACAGGATGTGTTATAAACTGATAGGTAGTCACTACATGATGTTAAGTGCTGCTTGCTTCTCAGCTTGATGCTAGTAAAATCATTTTACTGTAGCACAAGAGTAACAATGTTGAATTGGTATGTAAATATTACCTTCTTCCAGAGTAACTACCTGAAGACTTCTGCAATCTGCTACTATGAACAGAATTTAACCTGTTTTTTCCATTGTTGAACAGTGGACTGAAATGGACGTGGCTCAGTTTAACAAGACAACAAGACATTGTTTTAATGAGTTGGCTTCTACAAAAAGGCAGAAGGATAGCCACAGCTCTTATTGTTATTTGATACTGTCTTTGAAATGATGAACTTTAAAGTCCTATTCTTGAAAAGGTGGATGCTCATTCAGTTGACATTACTGACTATCTAGGACAGTAGTAATTAATGGTTTGTCTTCTCACAGCTGGCACTAGATAAAGAGCTCATTGACTTTGGCAGCCATGTGGTGGGAGAGACAATTTCACAGACCATCAACCTGACAAACAGTGGAGCTTTGGGAACAAGATTCAAAGTTCAGATGTCAGCAGGTGACAGTAGCACATGCAGAGCAACAGCAAAATCTTCTCATAGAAGAATGGTAGGTTCAAAAGCATTTCCCTGAATTGACAGAAACATTCTGCTTTGCTAAGTGTGGTAAAATCATACAGAATCATAGAACAGCTCAGGTTGGAAGGGACTTCGGAAGATCATCTGGTCCAACCCTTAGTAGTTTGTTTATGCTTGGGTTGGCATAACTTAATATAATCTGTTAGACCCCCAAATGTCACAAGACAAATTTAAAAACAATTATTTTGGGGGGTGAAAGGGGAAACCAGCAATGATAATTTTAAAAAATTTTTTAGTCATTTATGATTTGTGATTCCTATTTTCTCCACATCCGTGAAAATCAGGAAAAAATACTTTAGTTAAAAGAGGAGATTCTGACAGCGTCATTTAAAATCCCAGCTCCTGGACTTCAGAAAAATGGCAATTGTTGCAAAACTAGTAATAAAATAATGAGAATTGGGAGCACTAGCCTGTGATCTTCCTTTAAAAATTCAGAGCTGTTCATTTAAATTTCCTATCAAAGAAGGACAGTTACAGTTATTGACAAGCTGTTGTTAGAAGGGAAGAAGTTGTCTTAGTCAAACTAAGAATTACGTTGAGGGCTGTTTACTGAAAACTATAATAATAAACAGTGTTAAAAGAATTGAAGGCAGATCTCTCAAATCAATAGTGGAATGAATGCAAATGTTTGTAATACTGTGTCCTGTGGAATGTTCTGGGTGGGAACGAAGCAGAGACTGTTGAAGAAACGTACCAAAACTGAGACACTTGGTGCAGAGCTGAGAAAATGTGTGGTGTTAGACCTGATATTGATTGCTCCTATAGCATGCCAATTCCAAAGTTGACAGAAAACTGAGGAATCCTAACAGCCCTACTTCTCCATGTAGCAGATAACTTTAAGTGAAAAACACTTACAAAGAAAGCATGCATGCAATCATCTTTGCATGTCACCACTGTGGGGTAGATTTTTGAGAAGACTGAACAGCTTAAGTTTGAAGATGTACTTGCTCCTTTTCTAACTAAGTTGTGGATTTCATTCCTGAAGTGGGGAAATCTTCAGACTTAAAAACAAACAAACAAAACAAAACAAAACCAAACCAAAAAACCACCCACAAAAACAAACAAACAACAACAACAAACAATCCACTGTGGTAGGAACTCATGCTTTGTAATTCCTGCGTTGATGAATATCATTATCATAAATGTTCCTTTTTCCTCAAGTGTTGCATAGGTAGTACCCATACATACATAGATGGCACAGGTCCTAGACCAGAGGGAATATCACTACGAGGTTACATATCTTTGTTTTGAAGTGCCTACATGTTCTTGTAAACACGGTGCAGATGCTTCATGTATGTTCCATCAGTGCAGTCTTTAATTTCTTTGACTGTTTAAAAACAGTTGGCTCAGGTGGTTTTCAAAATTCTCTACTTTATAATCTAACCCTAACTTTTCTTAAGTTCTAAGAAAAGGGTTGACCTCTCTTTTGAAACACTACCCTAAATAGTTTGTACAGTGAAACTGCTGAGCTGTTTGCCATGGTTTTCAACTCTCATACTATCCTTATGTTAAAAGCGTGGTTCAAATAGAGAATTTGTGAAATAACACAGTCTGTATCCATGGTTTTCATTCTGTATTCTGTCTTTTTGTAGGTGTGTAATAAACAGAAGTCTAGTCTTAGCAGACTTCGTTTTGACATAGAACTGCCTGTGTTTCCACTAGAAAAATGTTAGTTCTGTTAATTGTAAAATAACTAACACTATATTGTGTAGCTCCCAGTATATTATTTACCTGTTCTGGGCAGCCAGCAAAAATTAAATCTGCTAATTGATAAAGGTCTAGTAGAATGCAACATATTTCTCCATTTATAATGTGGAAAACAGTTGCAAGAAAACAAAAGTCTGATTTGCAATTACTTGATAAAATTGGAGCTGGTGCAAGCTAGATGACCTGTCACAGTAGAAAATGTTTTTTCTGTGTTTTCTAATAGGTTACTCGACATTTCAGTGACTGTGTCCCTGAAGAGAAAGTCAGCAATAGTCCTGTGACATCTGTAGTTGAAAAGAAGGAGCAAATTTGTCCTGACCAGAGTGAAGAAATGACCTGCTGTGCAGCCCAGGTGGAGCAGCAGAAGACTGAGACAAGCCTGAGCAGTAGCTCCACAGGTGAGATGGCTGTTTTAGAAAATCGGCAGTGGAGTTTCCCAGGCTAAGCATTATCCATTTATAGAGCTTCCTGTAATGAACTGTGGAATTCAGTTTGCAAAGTTACTCAGTAAATTAGTAAGTAGTTCATCATTCTAGGATAATGTTATATTTCTTTGTATGCTGCCTCACAAAAAATTACTAAAAATAATGTACTGACACCATTATATCAAAAGTATCAGAGAATCTCACTTCTCATTAGAGATCAACAATTCAGTCTCAGAAGAATAGAGAAACCAACTAGAAACTGCAGAATTGTTATCATTCTTGTCTCAGCAACTGAATACCAACTTCTCAGAATAGAAATCCACATGACAGGTTTATTTTTATAGTCTGTAATTCTAGGAACAAGGAAGGAGAAAGATGAACCTCCTCAGACATTTTCCATCTCATTCCTAGTGTTTACTATGTGCTTAAGAAAGTTTTTCTTCTACAATTTTGGATTTTATTAATTTCTTTATTATCTGTATTCTTTAATATTTCTTCTGGCTATTGATTATTCCAATTGCAGGAAACGAAAAGTTCCATGAAAAGGAGGTGGGTGGTTTTTCTTTTTAAATCTAGGATCTGTATTGTGAAATGGAGTGATTCCATAAATCACGGTAGCTGTCTCCTCAGAACACATACCTTTAAAGATGTTTTCAGACCTTTAAAAAAAAAAAAAATCCATTGCTTTGGCACACTAACGTATCTTGTGACACCTTGATCTTTTCCTGGTTAATGTGAAGCATGTGGTTGCCAGCTGATAGCTGCCATACAGTCCAGAGTTAGCTTTGTCTCTCTCGTGATGCAGTAGTTTAAGGCACTTCAAAGCCCTGCTGGGAGACTGTTTAATTAAAAGATATTATTATCGCAGTTGTTTTGAAAATAAAGTGAAGCAGCACTTTCACGTGCTTTGCAGGTCCTCCTGATTGCATTGCTTTGTCCCACTGAAATGGTTATTAAAGCCCAGCTGATTTTGCGTTCCTTGATGTAACAATCTCCAATATATACTTTATCCTACTGAAACATTAATATTGTTCTTCTGTAGTGGAAGGCTCAGGTGCATAAGGTAGATTGCTGGACTAAGGCGAAGTTGTATGGCCAAACAGAAATTTCCTTCTAGACATTTATACTTCCACATCATTGGTATACATTACTGGATTTTGGATATTGACCAAAATCAATGTACTTCTGCTCTGTTTGATTTTTTTGTTTAGTGAATAGATGCACATATCCAGCATTTTGTGGGGTTTTGTTTGTGTTGTGTTTTTTTTTTCCCCAGAACAACTTGGTCAAGATGTGTTAAATTCCAGATCAGATCTAGACACAGGCAATGCACATAATTTAGCAGAACTTTCTCCTGAAGAAACACCGGTTGAAATTATGCTTGGAAAGGTAACGAATATCCTGAGGTACAGACAAGATTTTTCACTAGTCTAAGCCTATATCAACTAAATTGCTTTGGCTCCGGTAGGAAATGCTTAAGTACAAGTAGAAAGATTTATTTGAGCTGAAAGACTCTGTAGAAATTTACATTTCCCATAATTTAATGCCTTTTTTTTTTTTTTTGGTCAAACAAAATTTAGTGACAACATAAAAGATAGGGCAGAAAGAATGTCTGGGAAATGTTAAAAGCCATATTAAAAAATTGAGGTATGAGAGTTCAGATACTAGTTTGTAGTAGCATGTATGGCTTCTAGCTATGCATACAAAAGGCAGGTGGGCTGAATGCTGAAATTGGTAGAGCACATCTTGGAATGGCAGCACAAGACAGCTTCTCCATGTTTTAGTTACGTATTCACCAATATGTGATGGAAACACTTTGGTAAACCACATTATCTAGCTGTCATACAGAGTCTTGCAGTAAAAGGAGACTCAGTAAAATTCTGACCATGCCTGGTTGTGAAACCATGTGTCATGCCAAGTCTTTTCCCCACACTGAACCTCCTAGGGAGCTACTGATCCTGATTTCTCCCTTGCGTAGTGCGTTCAATCTAGTTACAAACTAGGTGTAATAGAGTGTTTGTATAGTATGAGTACATACTGCTTCTTTATTTCAATACAATTTATAGCCAACTACAGTAATAGTGTCAGATTTTCATTAAAAACATGCTACTTCTTGTTTAGGTTACTGAAGGTGAAATTGGACCCTTCAGCTCAGTCAAACTTCAGATTATATTTGTCCCGGCTGTCCCTGGGGATGTGCGGGCAGAGTTTGTGATCGTGTTTGACAACTCAGACTGCAAACCAGTGAGTGATTTTGTGCAATACTTGCTTCAAAACACTGTAGAAAAAGAGTTTAAAATCCTCCTACTTCTGCTTTTCCCGAGAATTAAAATTGCTCAGAATCCTATATTAGAAACAGGAGAAAGAGGTAGAGGAAGATATGTTTATGAACATTAAAGAAATAACAATGAGGTACCATATGTTTATGTATTATGTGGTTTTATGGGAGGTAACTGTAAATCATGGCCCTTCTTTCTGTTGCAGTATGGTTATTAAACTTGTGATTCTCTTAAATTTCTATGCAAATAATCCTGATATTCCCATTTTATCAGACATCACACTGGAAAACATCTAATGTCCTGGAAAGAAATACGAAAGTATTCTTCTCTATTCCCAACTTACATAGTTTATTTTCTTTCTGACATATCAGAATTGGAATTATTTAGCATGCAGTAGTGAAACCGATGTGTGAAAGCTGGAAGAGATGATAACTTTAGTTACCACTTCAGCATATTTTGATTCCACACTTTATTGGAAGCCAAATTCTGCCTGGGAACAGTTCACAGAAGCTTGCAAAAAAAAAAAAAAAAAACCCCACCAAAAAAAAAAAAAAAAAACCCCACCAAAAAAAAAAAAAAAAAACCCCACCAAAAAAAAAAAAAAAAAACCAAACCCAAAAAAAAAAAAAAATCAAAACCCAAAACCAACCAAAACCAAACTTCCAAGAAGCTCAGGAGGCCAGTCTTGGCTCTCCCCACGGTCTACAGATGGAATAGTCTACAAAAGGAGCTGCAGGGGCATACTGCAGGGGCATACGTTTTTTTCCTATGGGTACCCTCTCTTTCAGGATCATGTTATCCAAGTCTGAGCTATGTGGTCGCTGATGTCAGACCTCAGGTCGTTACAGGAGGTACCGCACTGTGCTGCCATTACTGTATTTCTTTGCTGGCTGAGCAACCTGCAGCCTCTTGAGTTTCTGAATTATGGCACATTCACTTAAGCTGATGCACTTTCTTTTCAATGTCATGGGCAGCATGGTATTCCTTCATGTTCTCTGTCAAAGAATCCAAAAGAAGTACAATTCTTTTTCCTGCTAGGGCACCATAACATCTAGGTTTTATTTTACAAATTATTTTTATAGCTTTGCCTAATTAAAGACCCTGTTGCAATATGAATAATAGAATATTTTACTCAGCTGTAGTTTATAGCAGAAATTCTTGCTCTGTCTAGATCAGTAAGACTTCGAGACTAACAAAAATAATTACACTCTTGATTTATGTATTAACAGCTGTGCTTTAGTGCCATTGGAGTTTCTATTGATGTGCCGGTTTGGGTGCCCAATCCCAACATTGATTTGAAGATCTGTATGTATGACCGACTTTATCAGGATCGCATTGTCATTCGAAGCAGGTGAGCTATCCTTTCATTACCAGCTGCCTTCTCTAGCTAAATAATGAGATCTTATGTCACTAGGTGATGTCTTGAGGTTCCACTGTGCCAGACCCATCTTGTCATCATAGGAAGTTGAAGAACAGTTTGGTCTTTTCCTTGACATTTCAGGAGGACATCCTGATTACAAGGTCTCTGACTTCCCCACTTCTGTGGAAATTGGACTTGGGTATCCTACTATCCCAGATTCCCAAGACCGGCTGTGGCTATGGAGTGTCTGGGTTAATACATGCCCTTCCACACCTACAAGATTCCCTATGTTGTACCTGTTCTGTGGTATAACTGTAAAGTCCCTAGGGAATAGCAACCCCACAGAGCTTCATCATGTGGAATCTGCACACTAAACATTAGGGAGATAAATGTGTCTAAAATTAAGTGCACATTGGGTATAATTGATTCAGCCAGAAATTTTATGAAAGAATATTTTGTTATTTCTTGGCTATTTTACCTTTAATTAAAGTCCACGGGAGACTTACGATCTGGAAGCCAGCCTCCTGCCAACTGTTCTTTATTGGGAAGGTCAATCACCACTCCTTCCAGACTTGGGATATGGTGCTGGACAAATCATGTCAGTCCTTTTGCATTTACTATAAAATGGGAAGGGTACAACTTTTCCTAACTTTTCCTAGCCTATGTAGGCATTAAGCACTGCACCAGAGTGACAGATACCTTGTAAGTACACAGATAGTGACCAAATACCAATTTCCAGGGGAAAAAATATCTGGGTGTTTCTGTAGTCCAAGTCAGTAATGTCTGAAGACTGGTTCTGTTTGCACTGTAATATAAAGATAATATTTTGGCTCATTGGCTCCCAGAGATTTCATGCTATTAGAGAGTGGTTACATGAACTTTTACTCTCTTAATTGTCTTCAGGTGCTGGGTGTCCTTCCTCTACCTAATGCAGTCACTAGTGAATGCTTATTTTAACATTTGCATTCTTAGATTCTATTTAAATAGGATTGGGGTGGGATTGTGGGAGGGTGGGGGAGAGATTGGTTCTGTAGAAGGCATCCATTCTAAACCTCTTACCAGAATTACAGACTGCAGAGACTCTTCACAGTTGGAAAGAAATGAGTAAAGCTGTTATCTCAGAAATTCAGCTTACAGATATGACAAGCACAAGTTGTTATGTAAGTGATTTTACTTGGTCTAGATAACCCAGGGATAAAACTTACAAGTATAGAAGCAGAATAACTCTCCTAATGAAAACTTAAGATTTCAAGGGGATCCCAAAGATAGAAGCTGTCAAATTGCTTAGGCAACACTTCTTAACTAAGGGAAAAATCCTGCTGATCCTTCGCCAAGTTGCACTAAATTAAGAACACTTAATATGTAGTATGCCATCCTTAGTACCTTGGCAAATCAAGTCTTTGATTTATCAACCCAATTCTTCATAGTTAGGAAAAATTGTCTTTGTTATACAGTCATTTGGGCTGAAATTCAAAGGATTTCATGCGCAGTAATATCATGTCTCAACTTTTTGTCCTGCAAAAGTAGATAGATTTCATCATTCAGTTAGATGTGGTGCCTGAGAAGTTTCTTCCTCTAGTAGCTTTTGAAATTTTCTGTAGCGTGTATCAGGAAGAAGATTCCTCATTGTTACATGGTATATGTCAAACCACTTCTCAAACAGACTGAATTTAAACTGCTGAAAATAGCTATAAATTTCTATCAGTCAAGAACAATTTTTTAGATTAGACTAGTGAGTAGCTGTATTTTAATTGCAATAGTGAAAAACTGGGGAAAGGTAGTCTTGCTAAGGTCTGTGGTCTGGAACTCTGCACAGATCCAGAGCCAAGGACAATTATCAGGCTAGCAAAGAAGCTTTCAAACTGCTGTCAACATACAAACAAAGGTAATAGTTTGTCACAACAGCTTTACGTGTGAATTGTGTACAGCTACAGAATTACTACAACGCTGTCTGTGAAGTAGTGCTCGTAGCAGCCATTCACTGAAGGAGACCAAAGGTAAGGCTTCCACAGCCCAGCTGAAAAGGCTGCTTGTCTAACCACTGCTGAAGTGCTTTAGCTAGTGAGAACTAAAGTTCAGATCCAGTAGGTGTGAAATCTTATTAGCATAACTTCTAGAACACAGATTCTTTAATTAAAGGTTAATTAGATACTTAAATAATCCCACTATTCAGGAATATTCTTGCAAGTTTCTGCTCCAATTCCTAACTACTTATAGAAGGGGAAAAAAAAAATTATAAATTGTAGCAAGATAATTCTTTAGATTTTCGGGGCAAAATCTGACGCAGACCTAAGGGAGATGATGTATTAGAATAGCCTTTCTTTCACCACCTGTACACACAAACATCTGACAGAAGCAGAGCAGAAAGAACTTGCCTCTATCTTATTGCTGCTGCAGTCTATGACATTGTAGTCTATAGCATAAGTAGAAGATCAAGTTTTCAAGTTTGTTAGATAGCTCTGGCACTTAAGTGTCCCAGCAAGCTCTGTAGAATTGCAAAATGTTAGTTAATACTGGTTTTGGTTTTGATTTGGGGTTTGGGTGGGTTTTTTTCTGATCACATAGAATACGGTAATCAGGAAGCATAAATAAGCAGCATAAAGGGTGAAAGTGTCTTATCAGAGTCCTGTCCAATATAAATCACTTTGAAAAGTAATTTCTTTGGCAGGTTATAATCTGCACTGATTTAATGAAGTAGTACATAGTTCTCTTAGATTGTCAACAGTCAGAAATCATTCTAGGCTCCCAGTACCACATGCTATAGCTGTTGATTTAGAGCAGACCATCTGGACTGACAGCTTGTAAACCAGTCCAAGAGAAGGAAAATGACAGGCTGAAATATTTGTAAATTGCTTGGCAATTTTGCACATAGGCATAAAATTCCAAAGCAGGGTATGATCTGTGGCTATCGCTGCATTATAATATGGCCAGAATTCAGTAAACAGTGAGATGTTTCCTAGCTTCCAATATGCCATTCATAGGGCAAAACGATCACAAGTTTTAGCAGAGGACCTGGCAGGACCAGCTTAACCACACTGTGACTTCTAGCCCTGTAGAATCTCTGCTGTTAGAGGAGAAGTTACAAGAAATCTGTGAATTCACATTATTTAAAAGAAGTCACCACAATTTTGGGGCAAAAAACCAAAAGCAGCAGTGCTCTCGGGGCATTTCTGACATAAGACACCCTTACACCTCTTCCCCCCCCCCCCCAAGTTTGAGGGTTTTTTTCCTGCCTGTAGCAGCTTAGTTTTTGGTATTGGAGGTTTTGAGATAATTATGATGATAATGAGGATGAATGGAATTCACAAACGGGGTACATGATGATGTTTTAGGTGTATTATGCTCTTTCAGGTTCATTCTTTTGATTCTTCTGACTACAGGCTGGGACATTAAGTGCTTGTTGGCCACTTAAGCAGCATCTAGGTATCCTTGGCCCCACTTAGGAGTCACTGGTCTTAATTTTTCTGTTTCTCAGACAGAATAACAGGTTTTTATTTGTTGCATCCCACCCACAACCAATTGTTACACAACCTAGATCCAGCATTACAAGACGACTACTCCTTTTCCATCTTGTGTGGGTTCTGTGCTGCAGCTAGGACCAATTAGGCGTCTCAAACATTATGTGAGTCATTTCTGTCGATTCAGATAGAGGGAATGTATGTTAGGAGCAAATAATTAGCTGATATTTCACAGTAATTTGGCTTTGACTTTCCCCTGACCTGACTTACCACTGTGCTGCACTTTGATAATTATGTTCCAATCAGCAGTGTACATTGCTTGAAATACAGCTGGGTTTACTTACAGCACTTCCAAAATCTTGTTTTCTATACTTATCTTAAAAGAGAATACAACTGTGTGATTTTGCTGTAGCAGTTTTACATGCCCTTCATTTTCAAAGGAAGCTTGGAATAGTTACAATCGTAACGTAGAGTAGAGATGCAAGGGTGTGGCGGCTGGGGGAACCAAACTCCAAGAGCAAATGTTGCTGAGGTCGCTGTACGGGTAGCCTCAAAGCCACCTAAGCATGTCTGATCTGTTTGCAGAGCAAAAGCCACACTGCGTTTGAAGTTTCAAGTATGCAAAGAATTGAGTAAGCACATGGAGCTGCTTCCAAAAACAGGTTACATTCAAGCTCAGTCGTCCTTCAACGTGCAATTGAAGTTTCTGCCCAGGTAACCTAAGAACATTAATCTTTTTAGTATTTAAGATGATATCTGTAGGAGACTGTCAGTGGAAAACCTGACCAGGTCCAAGTTTTTTCTTCCTTCACGTCATAGCAGGCTGGACTTCACACTGCTGGTGTCAGCACAGTCCTAGTCTCCCCCCTCCCTCCCCCTTAAGAGTTGCCAGATGCTCAAGGAGGAAATTAACTTGGATCACATACCTGTGAGGAAATGCTTTTCCTGTGGTGACAGCAGTAGTGTGAAAATCTTAGCAGTTGCATTCCTGGTAGGCTGCTCCCGTTTCTGTGGGGAAGCTATTCTTATACATGAGAGAGGTTATCTAGGCCAGGTGGCTACTTCATGGATCACTGATTAAATTTCTGGACAAGAACTCCTGTGCTTGCTAATTAAGGTAAGAATGGTTGGGCTTCCTGTTCATATCTCTCCTACCCATGTACATTTTTCTCCAAAATATGAATGTATTGATCTTGAATTTCATACAGCATTTTATATAACATCATCTAAGATGCTAAAAGACTTATCCCAGCACATTTCTCTTCTCTATTTCATGATACATCTACATACACAAACATGACTCAGTTATAGGAAACAAAGAATTCCAGTTTTCAAAAATTTAAGTACAAGAGCTCCTGCTGACCACTGTCAATTTTATTTACCTCGTCATTGCTATCCTAAAGAATTTAGCAGGACATTTCTTTTCAAATATAAATTAAATGATACAGATCTTAATTCTGGTGTACAGCCAAATACTTTGGCGGCTTCCACACTGATTGCTGCTGCAAACCTGCTGCTTTTTTCATATAGGTTATCTAGTCCCATTGATGTAAGTATATTTGGATTTTCATTGATGTGCTCAGCATCTCTGGATTCTAAATTGAGAGTCTAATCACTGATTTTGAAATTTTCACCAGGTTAGTATTCAAAGAACCAAAAGTATTTACAGTTCTTCCAACATCTCAAATCCTATCAGATTACAACAGTAACCATTATTATGACATTTTTCAGCTCCTAAACTTCAGATGCTGTAAAGCACTGTTACAGTCACTGAGTGGATAGAAGCATAGCTTAGATTTAGAACACTAATCTTCCTTTGAAAAACGGGGAAGCTTCAGAAAGGAGATTTGATGAGCTCAAGGCATTTCTGAGACACAAAATAACTATCTGGCTGTTTCAGTATACAGATCAGTTTTAAAAGACCTAGCACACAGGGGAGTGAGTGTATGACAGAGAAAGGTGAGCTTGCTACAAGCTGATGTGAAGCACTTTGCTATTTCTGTAAATCCCTCATTGACTTAGTGTTATAAGCTATGTTAATAGAATAGTTGTATTAAAAGTAACACAAAAGTAAAAAAACACTCATTCAGCAATACTAAGTGAACAGATAGATGACTGAAGGCTTGGGAAGTTCTCCTGAGTATTCTGTGCACACAAATGCTTAGTCAGATGTTACAATACTCATAACTTTCTGGGTGTTTGAGGCAGACATTTTCTGTTCATTTGAAGGCAATATTGTCTAATCTACTGACTTTCAGAATTCCCAAATACCACATCTTTTAGTTTTTCTGCATTTGGAACTAGTCCTGCAGATGCTGGAAGTCTAAATCTGATTTGTCTTTTATGCTTCTCTTTAATTGCTTTTAAGCATGAAGATGCCATTTTCGGAGAACTATTTGAAGGATTTCAGTATCTTTTCCCCAAGGCATAACAGCTAATTTAGAGTCCATCACTGTGCACGTACAGTTACAATAATTTTTTTTCCCTCTGGATTATTTAGTTTCGTCCACTATTCTAATGTTCTGTCACAAAGTGAAAGCTGATTGTCATGGTTGAACCCCAGCCGGCAGCTCAGCCCCACACAGCCACTCACTCACTCCCCCCCAGTGGGATGGGGGAGAGAATCAGAAGAGCAAAAGTGAGAAAACTCGTGGGTTGAGATAAAGACCGTTTAATAGGTAAAGCAAAAGCTACGCACTCAAGCAAAGCAAAACGAGGAATTCGTTCACTACTTCCCACCGGCAGGCAGGTGTTCCGCCATCTCCAGGAAAGCAGGGCTCCATCACGCGTAATGGTGACTTAGGAATACAAACGCCATCACTCCGAACATCCGCCCTCCTTCCTCGTTCTTCCCCCAGCTTTATAAGCTGAGCATGATCCCATATGGTATGGAATAGCCCTTTACTCAGCTGGGGTCAGCTGTCCCAGCTGTGTCCCCTGCCAGGTTCTTGTGCCCCCCCAGCCTGCTCGCGGGTGGGGTGGGGTGAGGAGCAGAAAAGGCCTTGACTCTGTGTAAGCCCTGCTCAGCAGGAACAAAACATCCCTGTGTTATCAACGCTGTTTCCAGCACAAATCCAAAACATCGTCCCATACTAGCTACTATGCAAAAAATTAATTCTATACCAGCCAAAACCAGCACACTGATACTTTATTCCTCCATTGTATTTAACTCCAGTTCCTATCTCTAAACAAGTTAGCAATACCTTTGAAGATCACCGTCTAAAGTCACACTTCAGATTTGCAAAATAACAGCCAGTAAGATTTCAGATCACCATGGTGACTGAGTGGGTGCTATTTATTCATTAACTATTCTTTAACAATACATGAAAAAAATGCATGTAATTCCAGTAGTAGTAGTAGGAACATTATCACTGTGGAGACCTAAGAACAGGAAGCAATTCACTCTGATGCTGTAAGACACTATAAATAGACCAGCAGAGCTAAAAATGTTAGAGCTTTTGTATTGTCTTGGCTTGAAGCTCTGAAATTAAGCTTATGACAGCAAGATGCTTCAGCTACAGAAAACCCACATATTTCTTATAAATTACTAATCTGGTATATAATCAGACACTATCGGTCTCCAAGTTTGTTTCACTTTATTTATGTCTCTGTGCTTTGTGATACAATTGGTTCTGCCTCAAACTGGGTGGTAATTAACTAACATCAGTGTCAAAAGGAAACGATTGCCTGGGTTGGGTTGGTTATGTGCTGTGGTTGCAGCAAAGATGCAGAAGGCTTATATTCTGATTATAAAATAAGCTTTAAAATTTTCAGAATTTTAAATGACTGGATGGCATTTTAAAAAATGATAAATGGATGCAGACCTCTGTGAATGACTCTCTTAAACTCCTGTGTGTCCAAAATCCTGTCTTTAAAAAAGAAAAAATCCAACATTAACACACAAGGTCAATTATTCTAACTGCATTGCTAGATACCCTTGCAATCCCGCATACCTGCTGAGAGCAGGTTGTCTGGAGATATGCCATTCTATAGGAAGCCTGTGACAAGTCCATAATATTTGTGATCGGACTGCATCTTCTTTTTCTTGGTCAGAAAGTGGAACTTCATAGGTCACTAATTTTTGATTGGCATTTTCTTCCACCATTTTCCCTAATATTTGCATATATGGTACATACAAGATTTTAGTTAGACTTCACTTCAGTGAAGCCTTGGAGTTGATTCTTAACCAACTACACATGTGAATACTCCTATTTGAGCACAAATACTGGGTTAAGATTAAAAGCTGTGAATGATAAAACTTTTAGACCTTAAGTAACAGGTTTGGGTTTTTTCTTTTTGTTCAGAAATACATCCATCAAAAGTTTATTATTCCCCTTAGCTAGAAAATAGTAAAATATTTTCATGAAACTGAAGGTACTTTTTGATTTTTAGGTACTCTCTTCCTGAAGATGCAGGGAGCTATTTTAATGAAGAGACAAGAATTCTGGAAGTTCCAGTGACAATACTGATTGTGGATAAGGTTAGTGATTTTTATTGTGCTGGTTATCAGACTGACAATAGATGTAAATTGTTTTGTAAATGTTCACTTAATGATCCCTCATCTTAGATTAGTTCTTTACCAATTGAAGTCCTATGATAATAGTAAAAGATGCTTAAAGTGATAACACAGATTTGATAGTTTCTTCTTGTCAGCGTGTTTACAATACAGAAAGTTAAATCCTTTCTAGTTAGTGCTCATCTATTCCCTAAGTAGTTTATTTTGTACCAGGGTTATCAGATGCCATAGCACAATCTTTTTATTCTGATCTGTACTGCAGGTGTAGCGTATTCTTAGAGTTTACATTTCCTGGAGATGCAGGTGTGATTCCATTCTAGCATATGGAATTTGAGATGCAGATCTCTTCGGGGTTTTTTGGTTTTGTTTTTTTTTTAATTTTACATATCAAAGAGATGTTTCCTATTGCTTATTTTGGGAAAACAATGAGGCTGAAGTTCAAGATAGATATGTTACATTTACATATGTTATTGTCAAGGAATAGAGTAGAATAACTTTTTTGCAGTTATCTTTTTGGATGACATTTCACTTAAACCCTGTCCTTACAATGCCACAGATAGAGGTTTTTTTATCCTGTGCTCTTGCATTTGTTTCAGGCTAAAACAGTTAATTTTACTGTCCATGCAATTGTTACCACTTCTGATTTGGAAATCAGTCCAGCACAAATCAATTTTGGATACTGCACAATCTATGAAGCTGTGCGGGCAAATGTCATGCTAACAAACAAATCCATCTTGCCACAAGAGTTTGGATTTGTGGGACTTCCAGAGGTATGTAGTTATCCCACACACACCTCTTCTTGTATCAAAATATATTTCATTATTATGAACACATGTTTCAATGTGAGTGTAAATAAATCATGACTGGTTCTTGCAAACCCATGGAAATACTTCTGCCTGCAGCACTGTGGAAACACGCAGATTAGTTCTGGTACTGGCTGGTGTAAATTTCATCTTATTATACCCTAAGCATTTTCTGAACAGTATAAACATCTTTGAGGACATTTTACTATTCTCACCCACATAACATCATTAGGCTAACTTTATCCTATTAGAGTACCTATTTTTTTACACCAAGAAATCTACTAACAGAGTATCTGGTGCACTTATTCTTTCAGACTCATGGTCACTTGTACTACTAAATATAACAGGCTTAGGGATGTTGCTTTGGCCTTGAGGCTGAGGAATATCATACAGTTTGCATCCAAATGCCTAAACACTTTGTCTTTAAAGCAGGATGGCCATGTCCAAACTGCTTATTGGGAATCATCCCCTGAACCATGCCTAGGTATTTTCTGACTGTAAGTTGACGTGGAAGCTAAATTAATCACAGGAGCTGCCAGTTTCGTGTGGGCTAGGTTTACTGAATTTTTTTTTTCCCCAAAAAGTTAGCTGTTCAAGCTTCATAATACGTGATGATCACAGTGTGAAACGGTTTGGCATATTGGAATCAGAGCTAGAGGAACCTGACATTTAATTAGGCATTCTCCCTTTCTCTGCTGTTTTAGGGATTAAAATCAAGGAGTTAGCTAGAAGAAATTGGCATCTTCAGCTTCGTTAAAGCTTTACTTCACAGCATGTGTTTCATGATTAGCTTAAAATGTGATGGGGAGACATTCTTGAATCATCATCAACTCAAACCAATATACATTTGTAGATATTAAACTGGTACTTGTCACTGTGGTATCTGCACATCATACAGGAATCAGCTCTTCAAAGATAAAGGGGGAACTGTTGAGATTTTTATCCTATTTCATTCAGTTGTCTATGAAGAGTAAATAAACATCATTAGGGAAAGGTGATTACCATAGATGGTAAGAAGCTGGGGAAGAGATTCTACTAAAGTCTGAGTTAATGGATTTAATGCCTTTCAAGTTACTTTGAGATTAGAAATCTGTACGTCAGTCAGACACTAGTCACTAACTCAGATGAAAGCTGCTTACTAGAAGGTTTCTGTGTCCTGACACTTATACATTTCATAACAAAATTTTCTTATCTTGCCAGTAATGTCTTATTTTAGTTTATTAATAATTTGATAATTTAACTAATGATTTCTTATTTTAATAACAATAACTTCTTATCCTGCCATTTTGAAGTTTGTTGAAATTCAACCCAATGATGGACTCGGAATTCTTCTTCCCCTTGAAAGCCTGACATTGGACATAATCTTTAAAGCTAACAAGGCAAAAGAGTACAGCTTTGAACTAACCTGCAAGTCAGAGATTAATAGGTATGTTAAGAAACTGATTGAGTAGTAGGTAATCTAGAAGTCTAAATCACACTGGATTTCCACTGTTAGGCTAGTTCAGAAATTAAATCCCTGGCTACTTTGAAGAGGTAAGGCTAGGATAAACATGTGAGGCAGGTAGGAATTCTCCAGTTGACAAGAGTTGCTCAATGCCTGTTTGTTTCATCCTTCATTTACATGTCTGTCTTTACTGAGATGACTTTTCCTGTCCCACCTGAAATTTATCCTTGTCACATATCCAAGCTGCAAGTTCGCCCCAGGTCGTCTTAACCTGCAATGTTCTGCATGCTTTTTCAGCAGAATTACTGAAGGATTTTTCTTGTAAAAATGCTTCATACATTAAGATAATGCTATTAAAATAATTATGGCATAAACTTTGATTTGACTGGATATATTTCCAGAAGTTCACAGAGGAAGAATTCAAGTAGGGACTCTGGCCAATTGTGCATTAAAAATAGATAGTATTATTGTTCTTCTTTAGGCAAAATTCCCATTGCAAGCTTGAAATTCTGCTTAAATAGGGACTACAGGATTAGTTCCCTATTTTCCGGGCTGATTAAGGGACTATTTTATGCTGAGACAATTTATCATGTGTTTATTTTTAGACAATTCAAGCTGTCATGCAAAGCAGTTGGAGTCCACCCACCTCTTGAATTGTCTCATTCCTTAGTTCAGTTTGCTGCAACAGCTTTAAACAGTGTGTCTACAGCAACACTGTACGTGATGAATTCCCATATGAGTGTCAACCACTGTACTCATGCTGTCCCAAGAATTGGCAATGGGGAAGTTGCCCCTGTTGGGCCCACTTCATTTGAATTCCGTGTGCCAGAAGACTGTCCAGTGACAATTACACCTTCTGTTGGAACTGTGTTGCCTGGGAAGGTAAATTCACTTTAAACGTCAAGTGTTCTGCCAGATCTTTTGATCATCTACATCCCTACAAATGCTGTCACTTGTAAATGAAGCTCAAAACGTAAATTATTATTAGAATAGCTGGAATATTTTGTACTGTTTGAAATAATGTTTTAAATCGGACATGAGGGGTTAACCATCAAATCTGGCTAATGCTTTATGGGAGTTTTCACTTTGAATGTTCTTTCCCCAGTGTTGCCATTATGACTTATTTGAAGAATGTTTAAATATCAAAAATATTGGTCATGTAAAACCAGCCCACCATATCATAATGGACTTCCAAAAAAGCTGCAAGTGGCCTTATCCTTAAGATTGTCTTATTCACGTAGAAAAAAAATTGTATTTTATTTGTTAATTTTTTGCTGTCATGTATATGCTCCTATTAAGCTTTGTAGGTATAACACATGTATGAGGGCTGAATTTTGCTTATTCTTGTGTATGCTCTCACACTCCCAGAAAAGCTTGATTCAAGTGTCCTTCAGACCAGCACTGTCAGATCAGCTAATCAGAGAAGAGGCAGTTCGGAGGCTTTGCACAGCAGCTGCGACAGGGGCAGAAACACAAGTAAGGAATGCTAAGAACTAGCACATGCTGTTGGTCTGTTACTTCCAGATATTTGTTTCAGATAGTATTTTTATCATAAATTATTTGCATATTAATGAAGCCCAAACTCATGATCCGTGTAAGTCCTGCCTATAAAGGACAAGAGTATTACTATACTGTTGCACTTCATGTGTAGTCTGTTCACTGAGCAATAAATTAATTTCATGCTAACAATTTCAAAAGCATTCCTAGAGGATTTTCCTGCAAATGCTAACTGCAAGTACTCTTTAAAAAAAAAAAAAAATTTCTACTTCTTGCAGATTTACAGCACATGTGGACTTTATATGCAATGCTGTGGGTCAGTTAATTTATGTTAGCACCTATGATTGTCTTTAATTATGAGATAAAGAGGTAAAATTCCTATGAGAGACAGTCTTTTACTCGTCTGTTCCAGTAGGGGAACTCTTTTGTTAAGATGGGGTAAAATATGTAAATTTCAACTTAATTTTACATTATTAGAAATGTATGTAACAACTACTGTGTCTATGGCTTGTTACCGTGATCCTACTGCTGTTACCTTGTTTCATGCACTATGTCACCTCTTAGGTTCTGTATTCTTGGGCCAGGGACTGTGTATTTGTAAATTGATGTCTTGATCGGGTTACCGGTGATCATCCTCAGTGTATAATGTCTCTGTGTGTGTATTTGCAGAAAAGGAAGAAAGATGAAAAGAAAGAGGGAAAGAAATTAAGCATTTCAATTACCAGACAGCAGTCTTTCAGACAGCTTGTAAGAGATGGAGACAGTAAAAACCTGACTTCTCTATATAGTTCTGAACAACCAAAATCTGAAGACTTAAAGCCTGAGTAAGTCAGCAAAAGCATCTTGTACTACGTAGAAACATTCTCTTCATAAGTAGTTGTCATAAATCTATTAAAACCTATAGGTAGACAAGAAAGCAAACTGTAGAGAAGAAATAGCTTCAGCTATGTTGCAAAGGCTGTTTCCAAAATTAGTACTGCTTTTAAGCCACACAGCTGTACCCTCTCATGTAAGGCAAAGAATCCCTTTATGCATCAGAGGGATTGAAGACTTCAAAGAATATATCAGAAAGCATGAGATGTGGCTGTATGGTAAATTTGGCTGAACCAGCAAGGGTATTATTTTAAAGGGCAACTAGAAAGCTGAACTTAGTTACCAAAAGAAACTACTACTAATACACCTTTTCTGAATAGGTCTAACAGAGCTGAATACATTCAACCCAGACGGAAACCATCTGATGGCCCGTATCCATGGCTAGGGGTTAATTTTTTTTTGAGGGCTTACATAGTCCATCATATTAGTCATGGTCACCTTCAGTCCTGGAAATGTAATGATGCTGTAAAATGTGCATTTTAAATAGTCATTTTACAATATGTGTACCTAAGTGAGAATTCACATTAATAGCATGTGCTATCTAGAAGTTTGGATACTTAAATGCAAAATCTGATACTTGAGGTTCCTTGTTTAGCATATAATTCAACTTTTTAGAACCACACTTCTGTCTAATATGAGGAATTTAGAAGTATTTGGAAGTAAATACATACTTAAACACCAGGCATTTGGCTGTACTGGATGTTAGATATTTTTGACTAAAATCCCATGTTCATTGCAATCCATTAATTATAGTTTTAAAATACTTTCAGTACAAGTCATAAAAATAAAATTTATATTTTAAAATTCCCATTATGAAGTATTGTTTGGCATATTGCATTACAGAAATGTGATCATGTGTGTTTACATATCATTGAAATAACGTAGAAGTACTGGAAGATACCGGAATGCTTGATGTATTCAACATAAGGAAATCGTGTCGAGGATTTTGCATCTTCAGTATAACATCTATTATCTGGGTTTATAATTTTTATTCTCTTTTGGCGAGAAAAGCAAACCACTTAGTAGGGTGGGTCCATTACTATGTATCAAGGCAGTTGCTTAGTTTCACTTTTATGTTCAATTTTGAATGTATGACTAAGAAACAGTAAGCACAAATAGCTCAGTAGATATTTATTTGTTTGTTTTTTTTTTTTTTTTCCTTGCTCCCTCACTTACTGAAAATCCATATTCCTGGATTTTCTAGTTCTGATGCTTATATGGCAGCCCAGGCTTTCCTGATGAGGAATTTCAGTGGGAGGTTTGAAAAATACATCATACCGTGCTTTGTTGCAAGTGGACATATTGATGAAAAGAAAGGCTCTGAAAACTTAAGCTTCAGGTATTTGCAATTAGATATTTGCAATTCATGATAGTTCAGAAATTTGAGTGCGAAATGGTGGGCATGTTATTTTATTCATTTGGGGAGGAAATTTGTTTTGTTATCTTAATTACTTCATAGGTCCGTGGTAGAAACTCATGCTTACAACCCACCAGTTGCGTAAGAATCATGAATATCAAAGCACCTTAAAGAATAATTGTATGAAAAAATTAAGCCAGATGTAATTCATGCTTAGGAATACACAAAAAAGCCACCAAAAATTATGTATTGTTTTGTAGTACGAATTTAATGATATCCTCTGATATGAACAGAATAAGAACGGATTTCTGACAACAGTTTTTATTTCTGTATGATCCAAGAGCAAATGTCCTTTTACTATCTCTCTAGCCCTTACAACACTTTGTATTTGGAGATGCACTGTCCAGCTGTAGCACCGTCTGTTGTGGTCACTTCAGATAATGGAAAAAACACAGTCAATTTTGGTGATGTTGCAGTAGGTATGAAATTTGAATTCAAGTTTTGAGTTTTTTCTGTCTGATGTTAATTTCTTCTGAGCATGGTTTTGCATTTTCTTTTACGTTGTTCAGTTGGTTTTCAAAAGTCAATATAAAAATTAGCCCTGTAATAGGTACTTAGGTGGAAAATTAGGAGCCTATCTGTCTAGCTGAGGCATGTAAAAAAGCAGATTTGATCCCAAAACATGGGATCAGAAGCTCTACAAGTGACTGTCCAAATTTGAAAGTATTTTGGTGAGCTTTGACTAGTGTATTAGCCGTAGAAACAGAATGAATGTTTGGCCCAGGTAGAAGCCTGAGTAAAAAGGAGGAATGGTAGTGCATGAGTGAGCATAATCACTTTTTGAAATGTTTTCTTTGTTGTCAGGCCACAGAATGATTAAGCAAATTACAATACAAAATATCTCCCCAGAGAAGCTGGAAGTATCCTTGTCTGAACATGTAAGTTAATCTGCCATTCAGCTTCTGTTTAATTTGACTCTTTATCTGTAGGAGGAAATGTTTGACACTAAAGCAAGTAGGAGGTAGCAGATTTCAGACTTAATACACGTCTTTCAGAGTGAGGCAGGAGGTGATGTAAAGAATATATTGGACGAGCCTAGGTGACCCTCTGGAAAGCTAATTCCATTTCACCCTTTTAACTGGAAATAATTCTGCATAGAGCCAAACTTGAGAAGCACTTAACCACTTTCTAAGGAGTATAAGGTACCGATGACAAAGCTAGTTTCAATACAGTATGACGTACGTGTGAAACAGAACCAACAACTCAATCTTTGCACAATGCTTCTCTGAATTTCTGAGTATCTTAGAGGCTATTACACTGGCTTGTCTGGGTTAAGCTGTGTGGGATAATAGAGGAGAAGGAATGTCCTGGATCTTAGGGTGTTAATGACCCATTCCAGGCAAAACCTGAAAATGGAGTTCATGGAGGTCTTATTAACCAGAAGAGGATCTTGCAGCTATTTGAATTCTGTGGGGAAAAAAACCAATTAGATTAGTTCTTCTTTTGTCTGAGTTAGTTATTGTTCTCTGAAAAAGCTTATAGATGGTGAGTTTATACATCTTTGGTGTGAACAATACTTAGAATCTGTTCTTATATCTCTTTCCCCAATCTTTGCTTATAAACTTTTTTCCTTGAGTTGCACTATTTTAGCTAGGATTCTCAGTTCTGAATCCCAATGGTCCCTTCCTGTTGGTCAGACCAGTTGGAATGCTTGAGCCAGGTGAAAATAAAACCCTCATCATCTCTTTTTGTCCAAACGAGAGTAAATGGGTGAGTAAGAGATACAACAGTCATGGGGAAAAAGAGGAGGAGATGGAGAGATGTAATAGGCTGTGTAATATACACATATAGCTGACTGGGATGAGGCTGTATAATAATAAGAAAAACTTCATTGCCTGTGCATAGCCCCTCCCAACATCTGGATCTTTGTCTATGCAGTAAATCCAGAAGTTCTGTAGTAATGGCCCACTTGCAGAAGGGGGGTCAGTTGGAGGGGTGGGGGACGTTTTCCTTCAGCAAAGGGCTAATGCAGACATCCTCTTGGCAGTTTTTTGAAATGCTGGACATCCGGACAGCAAAAAACAATCTAACCCTAAGTATCACTGGTCGTGGGGTGATGCCGTCAATTGTTTGCTCTGTGGAAGAAGAACTCAACATGGGATATGTCATAGCCAGAGAGAAGGTGACTTCCACATTCAAGGTAAATCCCTCTGTGCTGAACCAGAAAGCACATGAGCAATTTCTGTAAGGAGGAAGAGGAGTTCTGTGGTTTCTAGTCCGGCAGAACGTAAGGCTGAGTGGCAAACTGAAGACAATAAAGCATAGCTTTAAAAACACACCTGGCAGAACGATTTGGTGCTGAGACCGTTTCAGGCCAAAGGTAACAAAGCTGTGTGGGGAGGATCTTGTTACCTGCTTCCTGCCTGCAGCCTGTACGAAAAAACAGAGATCCAGTACCTTCTATAAAAGAAAAAGAAAAAGAGAAATGGTCTGTGTGATCTTCTCCATAGATCTAGCCAGTATGCAGAGGGATGTGAAGTCAGAAATGGCTTTGCTTTTACCAGTGTTAGAAATATTGGCCCTCTTTCTTTATTCTGTCCATTACTGCTATCACAACTGAGGCCGCTCTGTGTCCACACAAAGCAGTGACACAGGTACACGGGTGAAACGCAAAACTGGTCCTACAAAGAGCACATGAGGGTCTGCCATGGTACAGTCTAGGGAAGTTTAACTGATTCACTCATTTATATACTGCAGATTCCCACAGACTCAGAAGCAGGCCGAGATCTAGGCATAATTTTTCTCCTCTCAGATTTTGTCTAAGTATGTCAATAAACAAAATATATTACCTGCTGCAAGACTCTCTTTAACAGGAGCCTGATCCCTGTTGTTGGGGGGCAAGGCTTGACATGACATGTTACGGGTAGCAATAATGCGTGCTTTTGGTGGCATCTAGGTACACAGCAGTGCAGTAATGCAGCAAAATAAATTCAGCCAGTTCACAAACTGTGGACCCTACAACCTTGAGAATCAGTTTTCTTAATGAAAATGCTGTTGTGTGAATTAATGTCATCAGATACAGAACACTTCCACACTGACCCTGCGATACTCCGTACAACTAGATTCACTTTCACCAACAAGGGACAAAGATCAGCAGAGTCTTCCATCATTTATCACGTCCTCTTTGCAGAGAACAGAGTTTGTTGGTAAACTTGTTTTTTTTCTTTTCTCTTTGTCTTTTGTTTAAGACTCATGAAGTATAAAGTAGCATTACTTTGTCCTGTTAGATCTACACAACTGTCAGTACATGGGGCATCACATCACTGAAATTAAAGACATAATTTTGTTTTCCCCAGTAGGAGCTGTACTAATTCTTTCAGTATGTGTAGCTGTAAATTTATGCAGCCTGAGCAAATATCCACAAGTAAGGAGATACTAGTGTCTGAATCTAAATTAACCCCCACAGTAATTGCATATTAAAGATTATATTTAGGGATGTCCATCTCTGTAAAACCACATGTTAGAATATAGGAATGGTTTGGTGATGCCTCTTCAGTTCCTCTAGAGATGAATGCATTAAATTGATAGATGGATTTGTCTGGTATTTCTAACACCCTGTTTTGCTGCAAAACCATGTGTCAAGTCTTACTATTTGCTGCTCCAACAAAAATTAAATGGGTTTAAAATATATGAAGAAGTAAAACGGAGCGGTCCTCTTTTCTTATTCGTATCCTCATTTTTATTTACCAGGAACACAGAACTATAATGGCTTAAGTGTGTTCAGCATCTTTCCAACAGAAGGAGAAATTGTTGCTGGGAACAGTCAGGATTTTATTGTTACTTTCAGTCCTGATCATGAAAGTTTGTACTATTCTGACCGTCTCAAGGTTGTGCTCTTTGGCAAGGTGAGACAATCAAGATACCTGGATTATGAAATCCAAGTCTAAATGTAACCTACAGTGATTTTGATCAGCATTTGATCAGGGTCTTACTAGGAGTTTGAAATAATAGCAGGAAGTGGACAGCATTTGTAGGCAGAAATATTATCTTTATTAGATTAACTGATGTAGGTAGGAGATGGCAGGTTTGGGGCCCACTGACTTTTTCCAAGTTTTAAATATTCAGTTATTAATTCATAACAATAGTGACTTGGGATTCAGTTCCGTCTTCCGCCCAGCTGTCCACACTGTGTAAATGAGACGCGATGGGAGGTAGGTTGCTGCCACACCGCTGAGCGCAGCTCCGAGTGGGTTCTGTGCAGGTAGCATTTGCTGGCAGTGGAGGGAGGAGCTGCCTGCACAGTGCAAACTGACAGGTGCCCCGAGTGCCAGGAAGCCGCTTCTGCAGTCGCTCAGCATGGGGAAGAGGTTTCCATCTGTAGAGCAGCAGTTGGGCTTAGATGGAGCCCAAGCGAGGGTGTACAGACTGGCGGCACAGCGGGTGGCTTTATGCTGCCTTCCAAAAGAGAGTGACCAAATGTTAATGAGGAGTGCCAACTAGAGACCAGCAGCAGGCACTGCAGACACAGAGCAGAACCTGGTAGTGAGCAAGCAAGGGCTGTTTCTCTCCTTGCATGTTTGGGATCTCCAGATTATCTTTGGAATTGCGGTTAAGAATGCAAATCAGATTAAGCTGAAGAATGGAGACTGGTCCTAGTTCACAAACTTTAGCCAAGTTTGGCAGCAGATAAGTTTTGCCTCTTTTAGTGGCTTTAGTATAAATAGTTTGTCCAGTCCCCTCCTGAGGCACATTACCCAAGAATACAAGATTGTTTAAAACAACAAGACAAGGGGAAGATGCAGATTCTTGCATTAAAGTACAGGGCTTTGTGGCATTTATATAGGCAGGCGTTGTAAAAATTGCCATGCAGCTGATGCTGTTGTGTCAGTATTCCTGTTACACCAGTACTTAAGCTGTCACCTGCATTTGAAGCATTCTTCTCTTATATAGAAAGTAGCCCATGTGATCCACCTAAAGGGTGCAGCAAGAGATCATCCAATGTTCGTGGAAGGGGGGATTCCACTAGATGTGCCCATTGAGTCCTTGGCTGTTACATCAGCTGTGTCATCGCAGGAAGCACTAAAAGGAGGTAATGTGCTAGCGCTTACACTTTATCACAAAACAGTGAGTGATAAGACATGGGCATGTTCCTCATACTTTAAGAAAAAGTAAATGCAAGGTAACTTTTCCAGAATCAGAACAAATAAGCATTATGGTATAGCCTATATTCGTAACACAAAAAAAAAAAAAAAGCAGGAAACTTTCTCTTAGGGAAAGATTTTATCTTAATTTTAATGCAGTTATATCTTAATGAAGGTCATCTATCTTTGCAACTTACCTTGCAAAAAATGATTATAATTTATTACTACTACAAAGTATTAAGATGTATTTGCTTTCTGCCACTTCTCTGACTTGTATTAAATGTTTATAAAATTATTTCATATATAACAACATATCCTGGATTCTCCCTATTGTACTGTTATGAAACAGGCACATTTTCAGGGGTTTGAATTTATCCTTCCTTAATGTCTTTGGACAGGATCTGTGTTCAGAGACAGTATATAAGGAACTTCTAGCTCCTGAGCTATAAATAAATCCAAGCACATATCACACACACGTAGGAATACAGTACACACAGTGTGCCATGGGGCTAGAAAACAAGCATGAAACTTGATAAACAATTAATAATTACAGTTTGTAATTGCAAATTATGCAAAACCTCCTTTTGCTTAATTCTTCACTAACTCTGTAAGAAGGATCTCCTTATCTATGCCAACTCATGAATTTGCCACAACATCACTTTGTTTTGAACCATCTTGGTGTAATTTATGCTTGTTGCAAATTGGTAATGGCTCAGTTTTGACTGTCTCAAAGTTTTTGATTCATATTTGTTTAGAGCTACAAGAACCGGTGAAGTCCATTCTCCTCATTCTGGAGTACATCGAGGGAGAGAGTTCTCCAGTGCCAGCAGTGACAGAACTGAAAGTTGGAGCTATACAGACAGCTCAGTTTGCATCTAAGAAGGTGAAGAAAATAAAAAGTGCTGCTTTATATCGGATGCTGTAAGGAATACTGACAAACGGCTACTAGTTCTTTCTGTCAAAAATTCAGTCTATAAATTAAAAAAAACAGCTTTCAGGGTTTCTGATAAACTTTACATTATAAAAGCATCAGTGTTTGAAAAGAAAAGATTATTTTTCAGGGGCTAATATGAGGAATTAGCATTATCATATTAAGTCAGCAACAAAATTAATTTAGCAGTTTGCTTCTCTAATTCTGAAATACAGAACTGTGAGCACAGAACTGAATTACAGGTCTGATCCTGTTATTTTAGTGTAGTATTTTATGACAACTTGACACAATGAACAAGATACTTGCAGTTTCAAAGGGCAGAAGCAATTTGGCAAGCAACAGGCCCACATGTAGCATCTGGGCAATGCAGCCTTTAATAAGCAGTCATTGTGTTTGAAGGAGCAGAACTGGCTGTAACGAGGGCGTGTTGTGCGTGTCTCTCGTAGAACATGGAGTTCGGTTTCGACAGCTTGCCGCTCCTGCAGCAGAAGGGATTCACCATTGACTCGGCGAAGGGAACGATTGAGTGCGGGCAAGTAAAACGCATCAGCGTTTCTTGGGTGCCACCTGCTGACTTCAACGTAAGTTACAGTTGCTGCAGCACGTTGCTGCTCACGCTGGAAATGCGCGGCAGCCGTCTTCACCAACTTGTAGGAGCAACACAAAAGCTGACTTTGAGGATGTCAGCAGTAGAGGCTGCTTTGACACGTTAGCATGATGGAACACACGTAGTTACCAAAGGGAGTGTAGGCTGGCATAAACACTGATACGAGAATAAAAGCAGGAACGATATGTATGATTTGAAGGCTTGCTACCTCACCACGACATCCATTCATCAGTGTGATGAAAAGAACAAGCATTAGTGACTTGCATCTTACAGAACTTAGAATAACTTCGTACAGGTCACTGCATTATGTAGCACCAAAAGGCCAAAATGCTGCTGCTGTTAACTAAAAGACACAGTTTTGATCACACTGAAGTGAGCTTTTTAATGCCCCCTGTGCAAGAAAACCTGCAGTCCTGCTGATGCAGAACTAAGTTTACATGGATCATTCTGCTACAGTGCTCACATTCTTTTGGCGGTGGGCTGCCTTTCCTTTATGAACGCTGTTGCCCTGGCTGCTTCTCCCTTTTTGTATTGCAGAGTCTAGGTATGAGGTCCAAACATCTCTACAGGGCTGTGATTGCCCTTCCTGAATCATCTTCTTGGGCATTCATGGAGACTGAAAGAATTTACTCCCCTGCTTTTTGTGTGAGCTGCGTGTGGGATGGCAGAATGAGTAGCTTGTTACAAAATTAAAAGGTTGCGGCTATCATGTGCAGAAAGAAGGCAGTAGAGTTCCTGGCGTGATGTATCAGGTTGATATCGTGCCCTTTGGTAACTGCTGGTTGTTACACAAGATTTAACACTAACTGATGGCCAACGGGATCCATTTCTTTCCCAACCCTCACTGCAGCGTACTTTGTTGCTGCTGTGCCCAGTTGTCATGGTTGTAATGTGGTGACGATATCTGTAGCACTCTGGAGATAGAATGCTTAGTCATTGCTACTTTACTTACTGCAGTATGAGCACTGCGTGAAAATATAAAAGAGCCAACACAGTGGGAAGAGAGATAATCCATAGCTGTAACTGGTACATCTTACAACTGAGATGTAAAATACATAGTTTAGAACTTGATCAACTACTCTGTTCTATGTACAAAAAAAAAAGTTGGTTTTATGTGTGGATTTTTTTTTTGTAGGCCGATGACCCTCTGCTTGTGACAGCCATCCTGACCTTAAAAGGTGACATTATGGAATCTTACCGAATCTTCTTCATGGCAAAAGTTGTGTCTGCATATGCTCCCACTAAGTGAGGGACCAAAGCTAAATGGAAAGGAAGATGGAGGCTTATGTTACTGGAAAATCAGTGGATCTCAGTTGAAACATGGAAAAATGTTGAGATTGTTGCAAATATTTGAGGGGAGTAGGGAAGCGGGAAGGAAGGTGACATGTAATATTTCTGCTTTTTTCCCCACAATATTCTATGTAAACTCTGGTTCCACTAGTTTCATTTTTAAGCTGACTCTGTGACAATCTTGTGGTAGAAGAAAGAATTAATGAGGGGCCAAGTAGATATATCTGATGTGAATCACAGTGTCTTCCAAAGGAGGGCATTCCCTCAGAAGGAGTATCTTTTTTACATCTACATGGGTGAGTTTCAAACAACGTATCTTTTTCCAATTTCCGATGCATTTTAATAGATTTGGAAAATCCTTGGGTTTTTCCCTCTTAAGACCAGAATAAAGCTTCTTATTCAAGTCTCCTTCAAATTATTTGGGCGGTCGTCCTTACAGTACACTATGAAATCTTCCTGATGACACATGGTCAAGGAGGAAATCATGACCATGTTATTCACTGAATCGCTGGATATGGTTAAACACTCACCCTAGATCATGGCTGATCAGGAACTTTGTATTTCTACATTTGCTTTCCTTTGAATTCTGACTAAAAGTAGATTTCTGCCTGTTATGGGGGAAGTTGGAGTGCCCTGCAGGTAAAACTTCTCTCAGGAAGCAGTAGCTAGTTCAGGGAAGAAAAAAGTACAGAGGCACTACGCTATGGAGAATGAAGGGACCAGGAAGTTAGCAGAAATCTAGAAATATAGATAATCTTTTAGATCTTATATCATGCTCTGTCTTGAATCACAGTAAGTCTGTGGCAAAATTCCCTCACCACCACTCCAAAGGCTTATTGCCATTTGGCCCTGGGTAGCTGTTAAAATTGCTTATTTAGATTATGCAGTAAGAAAATGGGAACAGATTATTTGTAAATATCCCTAAGGTAAAATGTGTCAAGCTAGTCGGACTGCGAGGAAAAAGCAGTAAAGTAATTGTCACAAGAAATAATTTAACTAGTATCTCCCTTTTATAGAGCAAGCTTGTATAACTGATGAAGAGGGGTTCCTTGTTTTTCCAAAGACCGTATGTTTGATCCATTCAGATCTGTTCTCATTTAATAATGGATCAAGTGGCTGCGAAGTTACTTAACTCTTCAGTCTAAAGCACTACAGATGCTGAAGCAATAACCAGTCACCATGGGGGGGGCAGGAGCCGGGAAGGGGTGGCAGTGCTAGCCAGAGACAGCTCTGCCTTCCCGAGAGAGGCACTGAGTATTTCTGCTGGCACAGCTGGGGCAGGCGGGTTGAAGTTGAGGACAATGAAGTTTGTGTGATGATTCTCTTACAGTCCTTGCAGCCCTAAAAGGGAGATTAAATACCGCTACATAAAATGAAACTGGGGCAAAGAGTACTGCAGTTGACAGTAACCTAATGATAGGGAAGTTTTCAGAGAGCAAGGAAGTGCACAGCATGTTGGAGTGGAAGGTTTATTTCCAGCAGTTAATTTGGAGGCATCCATTATGTGAGGACCCTTTGGATTTCCCTCTTGGAAACTGAAAAGTAATGGCTGAGAATAAATTAGTCTCCAGACTCTCATAATCATGTAATGTGCTGAAAATAAGTGTAAAATTATCTACCAGGAAACAACACCCCTGTCTTAGGAATCTGCCACTTCATCGAGGTCAGGTACTGTGAAAAAGGATCCAAAGGATTACAAAAAGTAAAAAATTCCAAGAGTGCATGTAAAGACTGTGACAATGTTGAAAAAGTGGAGAGGTTGCCTGCAAGAGTAAGAAGAAGGCTTAGCAGAAAGAAGGTGTATACACAAGGACTAGCTGGTCCAACCAACAGGATTTGCTTGGACACTGAATCTGAAAGACTCATAACTTCAGAGAGCTCTGGATGTGCCCATTCAGTTGCAGAAGTTGGAGGGTCAAGCACAGCATTATATTAGTGCATTCAGAAAGTTAAGTTGGTTATAAAGAGCAGCTTAAGACATTGTCTGTATTGAATAGCTTAAAAGGTAAGTAAAGGGTGTAACCCATTTTTAACTGCATTCTTTGGACTTGATCTTGAAATCTCATATGAATAAATTCACAGACTTGAAGTGAGCGTAAGGTTCTGGGATTTCACTGGGCAAAGTTTCCATGCTTAAAGCTAAATGTGTATTCATTCTCTCCAGGGGGAGTGTTGAACCATGATAATAAGAATAGGTTGGTATTTCTGGAGTACTGAAAAAAAGAAAACTGTTTGCAATATACCCGCTGACATTCTGTAAAGCACTTAAGGAAATCTGAATGGTTTTTTTTCTCTTTCATGAGAGAAAAAAGCCTGTTATTTTATCTTGGTCCTCGAAAGTAATCGTATTTGACTTCTTGGGGGCATAATGGCTGATCCTTGCAGGACTGGGTTTTCCTTTCTGATTGGATTGGTTTTGTTCTTCTGGCACACATAGTTCAATGTGCCCAGCTCCTGCATGAAGCAATACTTGAGCAATGTGAAAGGGAAAAACAAATTGTCTGATATGGGAAAGCAGATCCATTGTAAAACTTAACACAGGCATGCAGACTATGCTGCTTTATCTGGAACACAACTCAAACTTAAAAAGTAAAAGCATGGTTCTTTTTTGCAAAATGTAGACCTTGGATGTTCCACTATCATTCAAATGAGAATTACCACATTTCACCAAGGGACAGAAAACAGTGGGATCCTTTCCAGAAAGAAACAACCAATCCTCTGATATATTTGCTGCAGTTCTTGGACTTGATTTAGCATTTAAATGAAGTTTACCATTCTATAGAAGACTTTCCCTTACTAAACATCTGACAGGGCTTGTTTCTTTGAGGTGACTGAAGTGGAAAAGTCAGTGCCTAAACCCTGTGACAGCTGTCTGCTGTTTCATCACTGGGACTCTTCACTTGCCTAAAACATCTTGCTTATGTGCGTGGATATTGAGCAAGCAAGCCAAGGATTCAATAATAGATCTGACTTCTAAAACAGAAATAACTAAAATAATTTCATTTACATTAATATAGTTACTTGTGCTATATTTTTAATTGGTGCTGAGCCAATTAATTTGCAAATTTGCAATGATCTGAGATGCACACTGTCAGGCTACTGAAAATTCAGGAATTCTATATGGATGCTCCTTCCTAAACAATTCTTATGTATAATGTATACAAAAATAGCTTCTTGATCTTTCTCCAATACAGGAAACAGAAAATTGACTGAGATGACTGACTACTGGAAACAATTCTCCTGCTAATTTAGACACACCAAGCTGAATTAGAAATAGTGTGTCTGTAGGTAATTCCTTGAGGACATAGCTGAGAGCGCTATTGCATTCTACTTGCATGACTTCATGCCAAGTTCACAACTACCAGAAGAAGCTCAACAGAGCAGCAAGTTAATCTCTTGAAGAAGCAAAAAATCCTGTTCAATACAGTGCTTCCAAAGCAGGTTACCAACAATCATTGCACATACTAAAATTGCCAGGAGATTCTAAACATGTAATCTGATGTTTCTGTTTCCATATTTTAGGACTCAAATTGGGATGGGGCCATTATTGTGAGGATAATATGGAAAACGTAACCTCAGAAGCTTAAGTTTTCAACTCCTCTCACTGCTTTCTGAACACTATGCTTTCAGACTGAGTGTTGCAACTGTGATCACTCTTGGGTCACTGGACACACTCTTGTGCTTTCAGATTTGGATCTAAATGCAAACATATACTTGGCTCTGATGCAGTTCTAGTTTAATAAGAAAGCAATTCACATCCGTGCATGATCTTTATAATCCTTAAAAGCTCTATCTAGCTCATTTCTAAAAGAGAAAGGAAGTGAGAGAATAAGCAGTAGTGTCATACATATCTTATTAATACATGTTCTGCTTATCCNTTCTGCTTATCCAGTGAGTTCAGACATTGCTTCACACTTGTGAATGCAGCTTTTCCTGAATGAGCAATGGTCCCATGACCCTGAGCAGTCCTGTATGAAAATACTTTAGTCAGTATGCCACATGCTATTACTGAGCCTTGAAACGCTGTTTTTGAGCCTTATGGAGCAGAAGTAGTAATGTCATCTGGAGAACGGTCTATTGAACCTGGTACTTCCAAGCTGTTGTGTCCATTGTCGCTCCCAATGGCATGATTGCCCCCAGTCCATTGGAGCTTATTCATGCTTCTTATAGAAGAAACCTCTGGCAACCCAAGTCCAAATACATTCTCCTCCTGTTGCATTAAAATATATTAAAAAAATCCTTGTATTTTGTCCCATTCTCATTACCGGAGGAGCTTTTATCTATACACCCGCATATACACATCTGAGAATATAAGGAACCTCAACAGCTACGTCAAAATGCCATTCTTTTAGTTGATCTTCCCCTTTCTTCTCCAGTTGAATCCTTTATAATCCACTGATTAGCTCCCCTGGTTTTCAGCTCTAGATATCTTTGTTTTAGCTGCTTACCCAGTCAAGACCACCCTGATTCTGATCATCTCTTATATTGACTAACATCTTTTTTTTCCATGTAACTGACCTCTGCTATATTAGTGCTTCAAAGGTGTCCGACCTTTAAGTTGCCTTCTCCTTTGAAGCAGAAATAAGCCTGGCTCATTCATGTGGTGGATATGGTCGACCTTTAGCACATGTTTTATTCTTCTCCAGTGACGGTAAGACTTCTGTAACTCGTAGCAAGTCCTAACTACTAAAGGGGTCTGGGGAACTTTTTAACACCATAGGCTACATGCTGTTAAATCCTGTTTAAATAGCTAGACTTCACCCTGAAGAGAACTGGAGGAAAGCTGTCGTTTAGAGATGGGCCAAACTGCTATAATGATCAGTATAATCACAGCAATGAAACATTTCTCCATGAAATTTCTACCAAAGAGCATCAACACTAGGGGTTTAGGATAATGATGTGCAAGATAACCATAAAACAACTTACAGATATTTTAACTGAATTTCTACACTTGAAACGTTGGACACAGTTAAATTATTTTGTAGCGAACCGATCTTCAGAGAGCAGTCAATACCTTTTCAGTCATGTTCCACGTGTTTTAACAAGAACATTTTTAAAAAGGGAAGTGATGTGCTTTTCCAAACCTTTGTTTCTTTCTAATGTTTTTTCACACCTAGTTTCTCATTCCTTTTTCATTTCTCCTCCAAAATCTCTCTGACGCTGCACAGGCACAGGGTGCTTGTCACCTGCTAGCGTACCTGACTGATTGTCTTCTCTTAAGAAGAGCACTGAGTAGCAGCCCCAAACCGCTTCAGGGGAATCTCTGCAGGCTGACTTCTCTCCGTTCTGCCTCCCTTTGTAGCACCTTCCTACCTTCGCGGCCAGCGGCAGGCCGGGAGCGGGGCTGACGCCCGGGGCACTGCTGGCTGCCCGGCGGGGGAGCCCGGCGGCTCTGCCCCGCCTTGCCCCGGCAGCCTCTCCGCCG
>VZTQ01001020.1:0-18391 GCA_013400755.1 Pelecanoides urinatrix
CACCTATTCAAACTTTTATCAGCGTTATTAAGTGATAACAGTTTCCATTGTGCACTCTCCAAACATATCGCTTTAGTCACTTAGAGCAACCAGTGCCAAGCACTATCTATGAGTTAGATTGTGCAAAATCCCTTTACAGGTGTGCTGAGGAAAGGGACAGGATTAACCTTTAGGTGAGGTCATTCTCGCAGACTTGCCGAAGGGAACAGCCATATGGGTGGAGATGCTCTCCAAGAAAGAGAGAGAAGCTTACTTCACAGGTGGCAAAGCTGCTGCTGCTACTTTAGCAGGGAATTCATGGGACTTTAATTTTCAAGTGCTTGATGAGTTATGATCTGTGGCTATACGGTCGCATCTGTTTCAACGTCATGCAGCTCTGGGCTTTAGTAAACCATCAAAAAAATCTGAATTTATTAATATCCATAGCTAATGCTAGAACAGAGTCTGTAAATCTAAATCTATTAGAAACAGCTCTCTTAGAGCATGAATATTAGATTGTTTAATCCAGTGGGTGACTGACAGCAAGTTTTGTGACTTATGAGAAGATGTATTTAAACTCAGTGTATTAGTAAGAATTCCACCTGAAACATGAAACGGTACCTCAAGAAGAAAGTGTCTGGCAGTCTTAAACAATCTAGATTTTTATAAATACTGACTCTATCTTGCAGAGTGCAGTGCATCACAAGGCTGATGCAGATTGATTATGTTTTTCTGGAAATGACCCAATAGAAGGTGTGACCAGGTAAACAAGGTTCTTTTCCACACGCTCTCTGCTAGTGCTCAGAGGAATGCAGAGGATGCTAAATTCAGCAGTTCCTGTTGTGTTGTTACATTTGTTGGATGAAAGCAAAACTGATCTGATCCAGTTGTAAATGATAGTTTATATTATCTTGTAATGACCTTATTTGAGCTGTTCAAAGGCAGCTTTTGGATAATGGAAGGGAAAACCGAAAAAAAAAAGAAATCAGGAAAATTCTTGGAGTTAGTTTTGTTCCATTTTCAATAATACATATTGATCTAGGACACAGTTATAACAGAAACACTGGGATCTTAGATTCAGACTGATGTTGAAATACAGAGGTGATTCAAGTGAAGGGATGTTAATTAGCAGAAGAAGAAAAGGTCTAAAGATTCTTGCATAGGTGGAAGGATTGAGAACTCAAACGAGATGCTGGTAGCTCTTTGAGAGGGGACGCCGTTGCTCTGAGTTAAACATTGATTCGCATGCAGGGAGACATGGAGAACAGGTATAAAAGTAAATTTTACTTTTATTACCATAAGTAGCTAGAATTAGTTGAAATAATTCATGTTTTGGTGCGTCTTTTCCCCTGAGATTTAGTTATGACTCCTTTTTGACTGATAGGCATCAAATTTCTGTCTAAAAACAAGAAAAATAAATTACTTCTAGAAAAGACTTGAGAGGTGATTGTGCTCTGTGCCCCAAAGCTGGTTGATGTATTTCATTCCATAAACAGTTTAATGTGAAAGATATAAATAATCCTTGGGAGCAGTACCTGGAGCCTGTTGTTCTTTGCTTCCAGTGAGTGCCCTCTCACAAGGACAAGGAGTCCTGCTCTGAGTCAGTGGCAACTCAAGCTGTGAAGAGAAATGCCATCTACAGAAAGGCTGGAGAAGTCTCCATCCTGACTCGTCTTGTTACTTTGAGTGGTCTCTGGGGTGGTCAAAGGTGTTTCCCATACCCCAGCAAGGGCTGCAGTGGCTGGGCTGCCTTAGAGAAGGGAGCACCGCTGCTGCTTTCTTTTTCTGACTATGTCTTTAAACAAGAGCAATGGCTTCTGCTTTTTCTGGGGAACCTGATTCTGTGGTTCTGCGCACATTTTATCAGCAGATACAGGCAGGGAATAATTGCTTTGTGAATCCTGAGTGTCTAAACACCAGGCAAGTGTTCTGGCCCTGTCAAAGATTAGACTGTGCATCTGTGCATGCTGATGCCTACAAAATTTATTATCACATCTCTCTCTTCCCCCCCCCCTAACTTAGCTGCAGATAAATGGGATTTTGGAATATCTTTCTTTTAGGTTTAGGCATCAAAAGATTGGTTTTTATAGGTGCTTAAAAGTCTCCAGGGATCATCTTCCAGAATCTTATGGATCTTTTCCAGAGTCATTAGCACGGCAATGATGGGGGCCATATAAATTCCTAGATTGCCAGGGCTGTTTTCTTACCTGCCTTTGGGGGCTGAGGGGCAGCTAGGATACGGATCATCAGCAAATGCAGACGTTCCTCTGTTCTTTGCCTGCCTTATTACTGACTTACGAACTAGCAGATGGTAACTAGAGTGAATGATATCTGGAGGTTCTGATTTGACACTGAGAAGAATATCCAGGGTCTGTTTTGCAATATGCACCGTCATTTTTTTGCTGATCATTGCTGTCCTCCCTCCTTTGGAAAATTTGCAGTCCCTAAATTTGCAGACTGTGGGAGCCCTCCTGCTGTGTGTCCATCAGGTCCTTGCACTTCCTGCAAGCACCAGAAACCCTCAGCAGGGGCTTTTGCCACTTTGCCGCTGTCTGCCTTTCCCTGCTGCCATCTCTTGGAATCACTCCTAGTAGCAGGTTTCACTGCAAGCAGAAAGTGCTTAAACTAAAAATAACTCCTAACCCATCGGTATGAATGTTGGTCAGGGTGTGATGTTTTGAAGGGCATATGTCTCCCCTCCTTTCCATGCACGGTCTGGAGCTGGCATTGGAGTGAGGTCAAAGACTGTTGCTACAACAGAAGCAGCTTTCCCTTATCCCACAGGCAGAGAACTGCTGAGTTGTCAGCTGTTGAGTCCAAATTATGCCTTTTACCTCAGGGAGCACAAGTTATAAAAGCACGTGTCATGGAAACAAGGACAGCGCTGTAGCAATTCCCTGCTCGTTGTGCCTCACTTCCTACCCTGCCAAAAATCAGACCCACAGCACAGCCCACAGCAGAGGATGTTGCCAGCTTGGGTTAGGGGAGCGCTTGGGAGCAGGGTGGCTTCCCCCTCTCTTGGGTCAGGGAGCAGAGTCTCTTTTCTTGCCTGTAAACCCAGCAATTTAGGGGCAACTTCCTGCAAAACCAAAAAGCACAGCCTTTCAGCTAGCCTTGGCCTCCTGAAACTTCCTTAAGTAGATAAAGTAGCACTTTATTTGGGTTGCTTTTATGCTGCAGCATTTTCCTTGCCAGCTAAATAGTTTCACTGATACACTAACATTGGTTAGAGAATTACTGTGCCTTTTTGATTTTTTTGGGGAGGATGCTGCTATATTGATAAGCAGCCTTATACCAGTGTTCTCTGCCGGTATAGCTTACTGCATTTTGATCATCAGTCAAAAGCACTTTCTTTTGGAATATACATATATTCCTGAAATAAAGGTATATATTTGTCCTTGCTGTGGACTTATAACTGCACTGGTAATAGCTTTGTAATATTGACTGAACCTTGATAGCTGCACATCAAGGTAGCCTGCTAGTTTGTAGTGCATAATCATGACATTTCAATAAAGCAATGTATTTGTACAATTTCTTTAGGTGATAAACACTGTCTGAAAAGTATGCTGGAATCCTTCTTACGCTTGCATAATTTTGTCATTATTGCACAAGTTGCTTAAAGGTATAATAAAAGTACAAGTAACAGGGGTGGTAGAAGGTGGTTTGCACTGTCAATCTGGCTCAGAAATGGTCCATGTTTTACTTCTGGGCCTCAGCCATCCACCTAAACTAGTTTTGCTCCCTGAATAAATCAATTAATTCCTTCCAAGAGGAAATGCAGGGTCAGTTGACTGGATAGCATGGTTAAACGTTTATTCTGGATGGTGTGGATATTGCCTATGGCAAGCTGGGCTATCATGGTGAGCAGAGCAAGCCAGCTCTATCCCAGCTGGCTGTATGCCCTCGAATGCCCCCCACGTTGTGGCCTTGGGCATGCCACACATTTCAGCCTAAAGCTTTAAAAACTGCTTTCTCTTCATTTCAAGCACTTTGAACGCAGAAGCACAGAAAAAGCTGCTTTGGAGCCGGGGGGGGACCTGGGCCACTTGCTGCAAAGTGGTCTAGTCCAGACGTGGACATGTTGGTCCCAAACAGTGCGAAGGTGAGCCTGTCTGCAGCATTTAGGCTGAAGATACCTCCACATTGCAGTCCACCAGGGTGGTTTGACCATCTCTGATATTCATGCTTTCTGTAACTTTACAAGCTGCATTTCAAATTACTTGCATGTTTGAGAGTTGCACAGCACATCCCACGTATCTTAGAGAGCCCAGAGGAGGAGGAGATTTCTGACAAGTGGGAGATNTTTAGGCATCAAAAGATTGGTTTTTATAGGTGCTTAAAAGTCTCCAGGGATCATCTTCCAGAATCTTATGGATCTTTTCCAGAGTCATTAGCACGGCAATGATGGGGGCCATATAAATTCCTAGATTGCCAGGGCTGTTTTCTTACCTGCCTTTGGGGGCTGAGGGGCAGCTAGGATACGGATCATCAGCAAATGCAGACGTTCCTCTGTTCTTTGCCTGCCTTATTACTGACTTACGAACTAGCAGATGGTAACTAGAGTGAATGATATCTGGAGGTTCTGATTTGACACTGAGAAGAATATCCAGGGTCTGTTTTGCAATATGCACCGTCATTTTTTTGCTGATCATTGCTGTCCTCCCTCCTTTGGAAAATTTGCAGTCCCTAAATTTGCAGACTGTGGGAGCCCTCCTGCTGTGTGTCCATCAGGTCCTTGCACTTCCTGCAAGCACCAGAAACCCTCAGCAGGGGCTTTTGCCACTTTGCCGCTGTCTGCCTTTCCCTGCTGCCATCTCTTGGAATCACTCCTAGTAGCAGGTTTCACTGCAAGCAGAAAGTGCTTAAACTAAAAATAACTCCTAACCCATCGGTATGAATGTTGGTCAGGGTGTGATGTTTTGAAGGGCATATGTCTCCCCTCCTTTCCATGCACGGTCTGGAGCTGGCATTGGAGTGAGGTCAAAGACTGTTGCTACAACAGAAGCAGCTTTCCCTTATCCCACAGGCAGAGAACTGCTGAGTTGTCAGCTGTTGAGTCCAAATTATGCCTTTTACCTCAGGGAGCACAAGTTATAAAAGCACGTGTCATGGAAACAAGGACAGCGCTGTAGCAATTCCCTGCTCGTTGTGCCTCACTTCCTACCCTGCCAAAAATCAGACCCACAGCACAGCCCACAGCAGAGGATGTTGCCAGCTTGGGTTAGGGGAGCGCTTGGGAGCAGGGTGGCTTCCCCCTCTCTTGGGTCAGGGAGCAGAGTCTCTTTTCTTGCCTGTAAACCCAGCAATTTAGGGGCAACTTCCTGCAAAACCAAAAAGCACAGCCTTTCAGCTAGCCTTGGCCTCCTGAAACTTCCTTAAGTAGATAAAGTAGCACTTTATTTGGGTTGCTTTTATGCTGCAGCATTTTCCTTGCCAGCTAAATAGTTTCACTGATACACTAACATTGGTTAGAGAATTACTGTGCCTTTTTGATTTTTTTGGGGAGGATGCTGCTATATTGATAAGCAGCCTTATACCAGTGTTCTCTGCCGGTATAGCTTACTGCATTTTGATCATCAGTCAAAAGCACTTTCTTTTGGAATATACATATATTCCTGAAATAAAGGTATATATTTGTCCTTGCTGTGGACTTATAACTGCACTGGTAATAGCTTTGTAATATTGACTGAACCTTGATAGCTGCACATCAAGGTAGCCTGCTAGTTTGTAGTGCATAATCATGACATTTCAATAAAGCAATGTATTTGTACAATTTCTTTAGGTGATAAACACTGTCTGAAAAGTATGCTGGAATCCTTCTTACGCTTGCATAATTTTGTCATTATTGCACAAGTTGCTTAAAGGTATAATAAAAGTACAAGTAACAGGGGTGGTAGAAGGTGGTTTGCACTGTCAATCTGGCTCAGAAATGGTCCATGTTTTACTTCTGGGCCTCAGCCATCCACCTAAACTAGTTTTGCTCCCTGAATAAATCAATTAATTCCTTCCAAGAGGAAATGCAGGGTCAGTTGACTGGATAGCATGGTTAAACGTTTATTCTGGATGGTGTGGATATTGCCTATGGCAAGCTGGGCTATCATGGTGAGCAGAGCAAGCCAGCTCTATCCCAGCTGGCTGTATGCCCTCGAATGCCCCCCACGTTGTGGCCTTGGGCATGCCACACATTTCAGCCTAAAGCTTTAAAAACTGCTTTCTCTTCATTTCAAGCACTTTGAACGCAGAAGCACAGAAAAAGCTGCTTTGGAGCCGGGGGGGGACCTGGGCCACTTGCTGCAAAGTGGTCTAGTCCAGACGTGGACATGTTGGTCCCAAACAGTGCGAAGGTGAGCCTGTCTGCAGCATTTAGGCTGAAGATACCTCCACATTGCAGTCCACCAGGGTGGTTTGACCATCTCTGATATTCATGCTTTCTGTAACTTTACAAGCTGCATTTCAAATTACTTGCATGTTTGAGAGTTGCACAGCACATCCCACGTATCTTAGAGAGCCCAGAGGAGGAGGAGATTTCTGACAAGTGGGAGATGAGGCATGGCTCTGCTCATCATGGGGCTGGCCTGGGCAGGCATCTGCCGTTTGGGCTGTCTAGCGGTATCTGCCTTAGCCTGGCAGCTCTTCTCCCTTCCAAAAAGGACTTAATGTGGTCACCCAGAAGCTCTTGTGCCAAGACAGCTCTGCTGCTCATCATGTGATGTAACCTTGTTTGTATGGCTGACCACGGATTTGCCCTTCTTGAACTGGGTGATCCAATGGCCTCTCTTAACTATAAAATCAGTGAGGACAGAGCTTCAAAATATCTTTCTCAAATAATTGGTCTTAATATTACTGCAGGGCAAAAATGCTGCTTAAATCAAATGAACTTCAGAAGAAAATTATAGTGGTCAGTATTATAGGTGGCACTTCTGCAGACTCTGAAGCCCAAAGGTGAATGTAAGTTATAAGTATTCCAACTAGAACTAATTTTCACAATATTTCATGTTTTGGATCAGGTTCAGCACTTGCGGCAGAAGAGATGTTTGACCTCTGAGGTTTTACCGCTACTCTGGAGCTAAAACCAAGGAGATAAGCTTTTAATGTTTAATCCCAGGCAGAGAGAGAGAGGAGGAGAGGGAGAAAAAACAAAACAAAAATGTGATTTATTTATATTGTAGACTTCAGTGTTGTCTTGAGTTATGTGCAACAAGCACTGAAGTACTGTGTGTGTGAGGTAGACATAAATGTCACACTCTCTTACTTCTGCTAGGGTTTCTGCTGGTTCTGAGGATAATAATATCTGTTCCCTAGAGTCTACCTGTTCCTCTTCCTTTTCCCCTCCTTCCCCCTGCTCTATACTCCTCCAAAGGTCATGGCTATGAGAAGTCTTTAGTGTACAGGTCTCCAGGCACGTAACTCATAATTCATCTGCTAGAACAGCATTGTCACGATTCCCAATATAGAACAGCCTTCTCCTCCAAAGTGTGATTGGCCTGTTTCTTTTTCAGAATGCTAGGAAATTTTTGAAAGCAGATATTTTTGACCAGATGTTGCCTCATGTTTCAAATAACAGGATCTGTCTGGATGTAAATCCAGCAATCTGTCATGTGACCCTTATTTTAAATCTTAGCTCAGAATCTGTAGTTTGTTCACTGTATATTGTCTTCCTTCACCACTAAAACACTTACTAGTGTGATATTTGTGCAAGATTTATGCTAATATAGTTTGATGTTGGTGTAATGTGGACCGAAGATTTTAATCTGGGAAGGCTTGTATTGACCCCATATTTAGAATTTTTTTAGGAATGCATTCAATCTTACTTTTTATTTCAGTCAGTTAACCCCATCCTTGAAGAGCTTTGTCAATACTTAATTAGCTTTACTTTACACAATGTGCACTTTTCAGTGGAGGTCTACTACATGGCATTGACTCTTGTATCTCATATATTGTGGGTTATGTTTAAATCATGTCTCTGTATAGGTAATTGAGAACCGTAATCAAGTAACCTCGTTGAACTAAATAGTTCCATTGTTTTAGGCTTTGCAACAACAGACGATCTCTCAGACCTGAACTGCTCTAAGTAATCCTGTGTATAGATCAACTTTGTACTGGATTAAACCATTTCCAGTGCTAATGAATAGCTAGTTTTTCTCTTGTGCTGTTGGATTGAGTGCTTTTATAAGGTAACCTCATCAGTACAGAATAAGTTGTGAGGACTTTATTTTCAGCAACTTTTATGTATTTATTTGCTTAAACTGTGATAACTGATACTTTGAAAATGGAATGTTTTCTGGTTGCTTCCCCATATTTCAACTCACGAGTGGTGCAGCTGGTGTTAAAACGCAAAGAATGTATCCTTGAAAACATTAGATTCTTGTCTATTGTCCTTTTGCCCTGCTGTATGCGTGCTTGCTCATCAGTAGGTAACTTTGGGTTGGAGTTTGGGCAGTGATTACTGCAGACAGAAATGGGAGCAAGCACTCAGTGTTACAATAGCTGCCCATAGAATTAGGTCACTAACAGGCTTTCATTAAAATAGTGTTAATTTTCCTCTCTACACACTTAAACACAGAAGGTGTATTTATAATTCCACATCTTTTCTGAGTGATCCTCCAGGGTAGCATTCTTCCCAATGGATTATATATGAATCTTTTAACTTCAGGTGCCTAATGTGACTGCCTGGTTCAGCATTCCGCTCTCCTGTACTGAAGACTAAGGACCGAGCCTGTCACAGGCTCCTGCAGCTGGGCTCCTGCCAACAGTGCAAACGTAAGTTTATGCATACCTTTATTCATAAGATAGAATTAGTCATATACTTATGTGTTTGCAAATTCAGGAGCAATACATGCATATATGTAGTTACTGAGGGTTATTATCTTGCATAAATCAGCAGTTATTTAGTCACGAGCAGCACTCCACGGCTTTGAAATACCTTCTCGTCAGAAGGCACAGGTGATCTCTGATAGCATTTAGCTGCTTGTTTCATGGGACTTGAGAATTAANCTAGGGTTTCTGCTGGTTCTGAGGATAATAATATCTGTTCCCTAGAGTCTACCTGTTCCTCTTCCTTTTCCCCTCCTTCCCCCTGCTCTATACTCCTCCAAAGGTCATGGCTATGAGAAGTCTTTAGTGTACAGGTCTCCAGGCACGTAACTCATAATTCATCTGCTAGAACAGCATTGTCACGATTCCCAATATAGAACAGCCTTCTCCTCCAAAGTGTGATTGGCCTGTTTCTTTTTCAGAATGCTAGGAAATTTTTGAAAGCAGATATTTTTGACCAGATGTTGCCTCATGTTTCAAATAACAGGATCTGTCTGGATGTAAATCCAGCAATCTGTCATGTGACCCTTATTTTAAATCTTAGCTCAGAATCTGTAGTTTGTTCACTGTATATTGTCTTCCTTCACCACTAAAACACTTACTAGTGTGATATTTGTGCAAGATTTATGCTAATATAGTTTGATGTTGGTGTAATGTGGACCGAAGATTTTAATCTGGGAAGGCTTGTATTGACCCCATATTTAGAATTTTTTTAGGAATGCATTCAATCTTACTTTTTATTTCAGTCAGTTAACCCCATCCTTGAAGAGCTTTGTCAATACTTAATTAGCTTTACTTTACACAATGTGCACTTTTCAGTGGAGGTCTACTACATGGCATTGACTCTTGTATCTCATATATTGTGGGTTATGTTTAAATCATGTCTCTGTATAGGTAATTGAGAACCGTAATCAAGTAACCTCGTTGAACTAAATAGTTCCATTGTTTTAGGCTTTGCAACAACAGACGATCTCTCAGACCTGAACTGCTCTAAGTAATCCTGTGTATAGATCAACTTTGTACTGGATTAAACCATTTCCAGTGCTAATGAATAGCTAGTTTTTCTCTTGTGCTGTTGGATTGAGTGCTTTTATAAGGTAACCTCATCAGTACAGAATAAGTTGTGAGGACTTTATTTTCAGCAACTTTTATGTATTTATTTGCTTAAACTGTGATAACTGATACTTTGAAAATGGAATGTTTTCTGGTTGCTTCCCCATATTTCAACTCACGAGTGGTGCAGCTGGTGTTAAAACGCAAAGAATGTATCCTTGAAAACATTAGATTCTTGTCTATTGTCCTTTTGCCCTGCTGTATGCGTGCTTGCTCATCAGTAGGTAACTTTGGGTTGGAGTTTGGGCAGTGATTACTGCAGACAGAAATGGGAGCAAGCACTCAGTGTTACAATAGCTGCCCATAGAATTAGGTCACTAACAGGCTTTCATTAAAATAGTGTTAATTTTCCTCTCTACACACTTAAACACAGAAGGTGTATTTATAATTCCACATCTTTTCTGAGTGATCCTCCAGGGTAGCATTCTTCCCAATGGATTATATATGAATCTTTTAACTTCAGGTGCCTAATGTGACTGCCTGGTTCAGCATTCCGCTCTCCTGTACTGAAGACTAAGGACCGAGCCTGTCACAGGCTCCTGCAGCTGGGCTCCTGCCAACAGTGCAAACGTAAGTTTATGCATACCTTTATTCATAAGATAGAATTAGTCATATACTTATGTGTTTGCAAATTCAGGAGCAATACATGCATATATGTAGTTACTGAGGGTTATTATCTTGCATAAATCAGCAGTTATTTAGTCACGAGCAGCACTCCACGGCTTTGAAATACCTTCTCGTCAGAAGGCACAGGTGATCTCTGATAGCATTTAGCTGCTTGTTTCATGGGACTTGAGAATTAAGATTTATAAAATGCTTCAATCTAAACCCAGATATTTGATGAACTGATCACTTTAATAAGAATTTAACAAGTATTGGTAATAATTGCCTCCAGTTGATCTCTTCTTTTGAAGTAATATGCATTAATTTTTACCATCTTTAATGATAGTTGATTGTTTGGGTTTTTTTATAATTTTCATATTTGGAAAAAAAAGATACTTGTTACTTGCATTCCTAATACGTGTATGTACCTCTGATCTTTTTAATCCGTTCTATTCTAGCTCACAAAGACTTTCTGTATATATTATTCCAAAGTCAAATATTTATGTCCCTGAGGCATATGCATTGTCATCTAAATATGTTTTGCAAATATGATCCTTGTACAGATCCAGTGTATAGCTCTTTAATATGGAAAATTGCAGAAATGGGAAAAAGAGAGTACTCTCCAAAGATGTTTGAAGTGGTGTTATTTTTAAATGCTATATGAGTTCTAATGACTTGCTTCGTGATGAGGTTGGCACAAGCTTTTGTAGAAGAGGATTTCACAAAAGAAAGAAAAAGTGAGACTTTAGTGTTTCATACCATGAAATTTACATTAGAAGTTTTGCTGGTCTCTGGATTTAGACAGGTAAGCTTATAAGAACGTGCTTGGTCTTGCGAGTCATGCACTATATATCTGGACGGACCTGATTAGATGCATAAAGAGCAGAAATTTTCCTAAGGAATAAAATGCTGGAATAGAAACTAAAAATAAACTGAGGCAGAACATGTCATTCAAATAATTACACCAAAAGGTTAGTTGTCCAATTAACTCTCTTCTCTGCAGTTAAGTTTCCCCTCGCCCGCACCTTCAACCCCCATGCCTGGGCACCTCAATCTGCAGCCACCAGAGAGACCATTGAGAATTGTCGCACGTCTCGTTCCCACAGCCAGACTTGCTCAGCACTTTGGAAACAATAGCTGCTTCATTGCTGAGTTGTCAAATAAAAAAGTTAAACATATCAGCAGCAATGCATGAAAAATGTGATGAACAGCCTTCCACAGGAAGAGACTTTTCCATGCCAGTGTGTAGGTATACAGGATTTATTGGTGACAGAAACTAATAAGTAAGAAATCCATCTTCTTTTGTACATCATCAGCCAGCTCAATAGTGAGAGAAGTAAACCATGAGATTTACTAATAATTGCAGGAAGGAAGAACCCTCTTAAACAGAGATAGCAAAGTCGGAATGACTTGTGTGCGTAAAATCCAAGGTTGTTTTTCCCTCTTCACAGCCCTTTTTTATGGTCACCCTTGAGAAGAGAAAGCAAAAAAAAAAAGGACATCTTCAGGAGAAGAATCTTGCTTTCAAGGGAGGATTGAGGGAGAAGAGGCAGATGCAAATGATGTAGTGATGGTCATGTGAAAATGATATGAAGATGTGAGATGAAGTGCAGTCCTGGCTTTGAAAATTTCTGTTTTGTATTCTTATTCTAAGTATGACTCAGGTCAGGAGAGACTTGTGGAACTGACTCACTATGTCCTACTAGTAGCAATTTTCTATGAGCTGCTTTCAGTTTTAAATGAGGTGTGGCATCATTAGCCTCACCGGCACTACTGTCTGCACTTGCTGGTCGGTTATATACAGGGACTCAATTCACTGCTTTTGCTAAGTNCGAAGATGTTTGAGGTGGTGTTATTTTTAAATGCTATGTGGATTCTAAGGACTTGCTTCGTGGTGAGATTGGCACAAGCTTTTGTAGAAGAGGATTTCACAAAAGAAAGAAAAAGTGAGACGACGGTGTTTCATACCATGAAATTTACATTAGAGGTTTTGCAGGTCTCTGGATTTAGACAGGTAAGCTTATAAGAACGTGCTTGGCCTTGTGAGTCATGCACTATATATCTGGATGGACCTGAGTAGATGCATAAAGAGCAGAAATTTTCCTAAGGAATAAAAGACTGAAATAGAAACTAAAAATAAACTGAAGCAGAGTGTCATTCTTTTAACTGCACCAAAGGTTAGTTATCCAATTAACTCTTTCTTCTCTGCAGTTAGGTTTCCCCTTGCTTGCGCCTTCTCCCCCCATGCCTGGACACCTCACTTTGCAGCCACCAGCCAGACCATTGAGAATTGTCGCATGTCTCTCATTCCCACAGTCGGACTTGCTCAGCAGTTTAGAAACAATAGCTGCTTCATTGCTGAGTCGTGAAACAAAAAAGTTAAACATATCAGCAACAATGCATGAAAAATGTGATGAACAGCCTTCCACAGGAAGAAATTTTTCCATGCCAGTGTGTAGGTATACAGGATTTATTGGAGACAGAAGCTAATAAGTAAGAAATCCTTCTTCTTTTGTACATCATCAGCCAGCTCAATAGTGAGAGAAGTAAACCATGAGATTTACTAATAATTGCAGGAAGGAAGAACCCTCTTAAACAGAGATAGCAAAGTCGGAATGACTTGTGTGCGTAAAATCCAAGGTTGTTTTTCCCTCTTCACAGCCCTTTTTTATGGTCACCCTTGAGAAGAGAAAGCAAAAAAAAAAAGGACATCTTCAGGAGAAGAATCTTGCTTTCAAGGGAGGATTGAGGGAGAAGAGGCAGATGCAAATGATGTAGTGATGGTCATGTGAAAATGATATGAAGATGTGAGATGAAGTGCAGTCCTGGCTTTGAAAATTTCTGTTTTGTATTCTTATTCTAAGTATGACTCAGGTCAGGAGAGACTTGTGGAACTGACTCACTATGTCCTACTAGTAGCAATTTTCTATGAGCTGCTTTCAGTTTTAAATGAGGTGTGGCATCATTAGCCTCACCGGCACTACTGTCTGCACTTGCTGGTCGGTTATATACAGGGACTCAATTCACTGCTTTTGCTAAGTTCTGAATGGAATGACAGAAAAGCATTGCTTTATTTTACAGCAATAACAATTATACTTATGGGTTCTAGCCATCTTGTGTATTATTGTAAAATGGTTAGCTTTTCATTGCTTTGTTCCTTTTGCTGAGCATTATTTTAATGGTGCAGAGTTTTATCTGTGTTAAGCTCAAGTGTTTTATCTCCCTACAAAGTACTTTATATCAGTATTTTCCATTCTGAGACCCTCCATGAAACAAGCTGCTAGTTTATTTGCATCAAGTAATAGATGTAATAGATTTATTTACATCAAGAATAATAGATTTATTTACATCAAGATAGATAAATCCAACCAACAGGCAAGATGTAAACTTCTCATTCGGAGTATTCTGAATAAACTTAGGAATTTTTTAGCATCTTTTTCAATCTTGTGGACTGAGAATCTATGTTTGAATTGGATTTGAAGTCATTTAGCAGAAATTGAAAACAAAATTTGAACTTTTAAATATGTTTTATTTTAAAACACTGTCCTGTCTAAACTGAATATTCAGCCTAAATTATTTGAAATGGAAAACCAGGTGTCAATTTAATTGTAAAAAACTACATCTTGTGGCATTGCAGTAAGTGATTTATTTCAGTTAGAGCAATATAGTTAAGGAAGTGCCGCATGTTTGTAGAGCTGGGGATAACATGGAGGAATACACTAAAACTGAGCTGAGGCTGTCTGTATTTTGGAGGTATGAAAGTCTATTAGAGGGGTAGAAGGGATAACATGAATGAATCAGTTTATGTCGAGGCACTGGGTTGCTAGCTGTGCTGCTATGAGAACTGATCCACAAATGGATCCCTTGCAGGGACCTGGAGACCTTTGTGAGCGGAGCAGAGTGGACAAGGAGGAGTAGTGTTAGCTTCAGACAGCTGGATTAGGTGTGCCTGCATGTCTTTCGGGTCTGTGGCTCCAATGAAGGTTGTGAACAGCAAGAGCATGAGAAGGTACCGGTACCGTGAGCAGGCGTGCCTGTGGGAGAGAGAGTGACCAGTAGCTGTGTGCGTGTATATGCACGCGCAAGTGCAAGAGTTAATATTTGTTCTTTATAGCCTGGCAATGGTCTCTCTTGGGTCTACGAAAGTTAATTAGGAAAGAGACCAGCTCTGATGCATATCAACTGTAGAAGTCAATATTTGTATTTCTGAGTACTTAAGATTAATTTGCCACCTTAAAAGGAGGATATGCATGTATGTGCATAAATGAAGAGCTGGAGGGGAATAAGGTACCACTAAAACAGTATGTGAAAGAAATAAATGCCAAATGCCGTGTACTTATGGATGGACATACTTGTTCTGATAATGTCACACTATATTGTAGACCTTCCTTCTCTGGAGAGATTGGAAGGGGAATGCCGGCACTTGGGAGTGGAGCAGAGAGGAAAGCATTTGTTCACCCCAGTGGAAGGGCAGCCTACACATAATAACATGCTGCAGTATGTCTTCATGTGACACGTCTTGTACTTACCAAGAGTGGAAATACAGCAGAGCATGAGAGCTTTTAAATCTCAGGAAAGATTAATACAATGAGAATTTATCAGAAAATATAGATCTATAGTTTCAGGAATTGCCCATTCCCTTGATTACTAAAAAATCAATTTATTTCTCGTAAGTGACTCTCATTCCTTAAATTCACTCTAAAAGGATATTGCATAACTGTTGCTTGTTATTTTCAATATATTATTTAATGTGAAAGTCGCATTTCAGCATTTGATCTATTTATATGCTGTTTGTACACATGAGGACAGACTTTCTTTGGATTCAGTTCATTGTACTTTAAAAATAATTCGAATACCACAGGTTTCATTGTAAACAATGAAGGATTCCAACCCTTAGGTCATTGCCGGTTGTTTAAAAAAACACACTTGGAATTGCTTCAGTAATTATCAGTGTTCTCTTATAAAACTAAATAGGCTTTTCCTGTGATGGAAAGAAGATTAAAGGTCATATAGTTCAAAATAAGTTTTTGGACATTGCCAGATTAAGGAAAATAAACTCTTTCATTAATAAGGTCAAGTTCTTTAATGTTTATTAGTTCATAAGGATGTACGAGCTGAAGAGAACCGGCAGGGACAGAATTATGTAGATAACCTGACTCTTCTGAGGAACAGCAATTTTTTTCTGCAGCCCTCATTGTAAAGTCTGAGTGACATGGTCTGGCCCTTGAACCTCACATTGAGTAAAGCGTAATTACCAATGTTGCAAATGATGTTTTCCTCTGAAGATACGCTGTCTTGAGAACTACACAGAGACTAACAGTACCCCCAAAAAGTGAAATGTGCTTCGGAATATTTGGTTTGTGTTTTATTTCAGTTACATATCAGTAAAATGCAGCAAGCACTGGAGAAGTGGGAAACCTTCTTTGTATGTTTTCATTTGATTCTAGGTTTATGTACTGCAAAAAAGGTGGGTATGTTTGTTCTCATGCTTTGTATTGAGTGTTGAAAAAGTGTAGCGAGTAGCCATAGCATTCCTGGTAAGAGGTGTTTTTTATATATGCAAAGTAATCAGCCTTGTGTGCGTTTGCGCAGCGTACTTGTTCCATGCTGCGTTGCAAAGTGCAAGAATTCAAGGAAGTGTGTCAACCATGAGGTCACCAAATTCATGCATATCAGGAAATGTGTGTAGCTGTATCAGATTTACACAAATACATAAGTTGAATCCTTCACCTTATTGCAATATTAATTTGCCAGTTGTAGTAAGTATAAAAAAAATTTTTTTGAATGGGTTAAAGTGACTCCGAGCCATTTCCTTCTCCTGCGCAGCACAATAGCCTAGAAGATCAAAATTTCTCTTTCGGTTTAACCTTCACCCCTTTTCTTTGTTCAGATGATTAGGTGTTTTCCAACAGCACCTCTATGGAAGAAGAATCTGTGCTTATTAATTTAAGCTGACTTCCTAAGGAAGGAGGCTTATCTGATAATGCTTTGTCTGTCCTCTTACCCCTGCAATAACCTTTGAACATGCTGCCCAGGTTCAGTTCACTGAGAACGAGGAGGTGAAGTCTCAGCATACTGTGTCCTTACAAGCTTGATGAAACTCTGCAGCTGGATGGAGAGACCCTACTGAGGAAATAGCTGCAGAGTGAAGTCAACCTTCACTCAACTGCAATCCAGGCCGCTCTAGCATGCCTTCTCTGATGTCTAATAAGGTTTAGGGGGTAATCTATAGTAACATTTGCCTAGTATGTAACAACAATAAATTGTGAACAGGCTTGCAGATATCCCAAAACATATTTAGACTATTTTTGGTAGCGTTAGGATTCACTGTGTTTCTCACAAGAGTTTGTTTTCTGTTGTTACCATCTGGAGAGCAGTGCTGTGTTCCTACTAGTGATGGATGTGCTTTATTTAACCACATGCCTGGTGGCTAATTGATATGGGCAAGGACTTCCAAACTCAGGAGTTAGACACCCTGTTTTCTTTTGAAAGTGTCTTTCTTCTTCTGAAAATGGTCATGCTAGGAACATCGAATGCAGCATCCGGCTCAGGGACCACTCTTGCATGGTGTACACTCAGCAAGGCATGGCAAGTGACTCCAGTAGGACCAACAGTTTCCAAATTAGCGTACGGGTTAATTGAAAACAAGCATAATTCAGCAAAATATATATTTAGCTTGAAAAACAAATATCATCTAATAAGTTCAGTTTTAATTGTGGTAAAAATAAATCATTGATTTCTACAGTGTCTCTTTGCTTTGTTCTGCCCTTTCAGTCCACTGCTCTGCCTGACTGCTCTGCCTCTTCAGTATCACTGCGCATCTTTTTTCTCTCCAGCCCGGCTGTCCCAGCAGGGATATTCTTCCCAATTCTCTCTATAAGCCACCTGGCTTTTTCTTGTTCAGTGGGGGTTTTTTTGGTTGACATGGGTAACCTGAAGGAGTCTTCCATTGTACTTTCCAAATCCTTCTCAAAATTGTATCCATTGCTATGATTAAACTATTTGACATCTGCTTCTTCTGTGTATTTCCTTTCATTCTAAAGGCAAGTCCTAAGGGTCTCAGCTTCTGTGTGTGTGTGTCTGTGTGTTGTGCTGTCCGATGGGTACTAAATGCTTTCATAAAATCACTCTATCACTATCACTATTGTGGTGCTTTTTCTTGGATTTCTCAAGCAAATGACTTCAGACCTTTCNCAGCCTTCATTTATAAGCGAGTTTTAGTGATTCATGTCCTGCGAATCTTTTATAATGTGGAATGCTGCCATGTTATAAAACAGAGAGGGAAAGCCTGCATTTAGATTACTAAAGAGAAATTTTTGTCTCAACTTCAGAAATTTTTTTGAGGTGGAAGAATGTACTCTATTGAAAAACAGTCAACCCCCCCCAAAATAAAACTTACTAATTCTACTTCCATTTTTTTTTTATTACTCAGCTAGCATTAAAGTCAAAGCCTGAAGGCTGTGGGATCAGCAAAGCTGTTCTAAAGAAAGCCAGTTCATCTTCTGTTTCTGTGTTCATAGTCTTTACTGTCAGCTGTATTGGCAATTTGCTTGGTTTCCCAGAAATGTGTACTTCTGGCATGGTCTCTCAGATAGGGGAATTTTTTTGGAAGCTTTCTGTTGGCAATAGTAGGATGTGTAATTTGAGATATGCATTTTTATCTGGATATAGTCGTGTTTTCTTTCACTTTGAAGGTTAAATTAGTATGTTTGGGCAGAGACAAGTAAAATGAGTGTTCTCCACCTGCTAAGCAGAATAATTTTTCTTCTAGCAATAAGGTTTTGATCTACACCTACTTAGCACCTGCATTTCTGCCTGGCTGTATTTGGGATGGTGGCTGTTCAGTATCACCAAAAATGCAGCCTTCCATCAGTCTCTACAG
>VZTQ01001021.1:0-74265 GCA_013400755.1 Pelecanoides urinatrix
CCCCAAAATTGAGCCCTGGGGAGTACCGCTCGTGAGCGGTCGCCAACTGGATTTAGCTCCAGTGACTACAACTCTCTGGGCTTGTCCGTCCAGCCAGTTTCTTACCCAGCAAAGAGTGTACCTGTCGAGGCCGTGAGCCGCCAGCTTCTCTAGGAAAATGCCGTGGGAGACAGTGTCAAAGGCTTTCCTGAAGTCCAGGTACACCACATCCACAGCCTTTTCCTCATCCGCGAGGCGGGTCAGCTGGTCATAGAAGGATATCAGGTAGGTCAAGCGGCACCTGCCTTCCATGAACACATGCTGGCTGGACCTGGTTCTCCTGTACAACCCTTTTAAAAAAAAAAAAGAGTAAACTTCTTCAGGAAGATGAACTATTATGATTGGTGTTTGAAGCATTCATTCACAAAAGGACTCACAGTCACTTCTTTGTAAGTGTAGCTAAGCTTTCTTGAACTGTTTTGCTCAGTCTGTACACTCAAAACTAGCCCAAAACCAAAGTTGCAGAAAGTGATTTCTGCCTAGTTTATATATAAAACACCTACACTTTCATATATATTAGATGTACGTGGGTGTGTATGTCTATCTGTATGAGTGTGTTTGTGTATATATGTATGTTAAATTGTGTATGTGTGGGTAGGTGTATATATTCACACTATCAGATTATTAATCATATATATATCAAATGTAAATATTTAGTGATTACATGTTATTAAATTGTTGGAATAAGTTTACTTAACAGCTGTTTTTCTAATGATGTTTTGTTTTGATTAAACTGTGCTGGAAATCTTCATAAAAATTGGGGAAAGCTTTTCCAAATGCCTGTAGATTTTCAGTCATGATTTTTACCTTGTAGTGAAATATACTTATCTACAAGAATAAATTACTCATGACTGCATCACATTCAGAAAGGTTTGGGCTCTAAAATTGGCTATTTCCACCTGAGGACACAAATGAGCAAGAAATGATGCCAGTAAAGAAATGTGTGTTGCTGCTGAACAGAAATAGATATAAAAATGGCTTGTAAGCATTAGCTGTGGAGGCATGCTGCTACATTCCTCAAGCAGAGCAGTTTTTTATCTTCAAGAGGGAGATCTGAAGGGTGGGTTTACTTGCCCACATCAGACACTTCAGAGAACTTTGTAATGGAGTCCTAAGATGCCATCCAGCAGATCAATCTTACAGAAAAATATAATTTCAAACATTTTCTGACAATGTCACCTGAGATGCAGAACTCCCCTTGCTCAGGATCACAAGGGAAAAGATGAACACAAACATTTGAATTTAAATAGTGCCCCATATCTATTAAATATAGAGGTATGTAGTATTTCACATCTCTTCAGTAGTGTATTTTCTCTAACTGGGAATTTCAGTGCAAATTGTCTATTCTGTCTTTACCGTTTTTTGCAATAATCGCAAAATCTACTAACAAACATTTGATCATTAACGATGCATTACAGCTTTTACTAATGGAATAAAAACTATAATCATCTCATGAAAACCACCTCCTATGTGAAGCTAATTCATCATCATTTTGAAGAGTCCAAAGGGAAAAACAATGCAAAATAGCAGGACAGGAAATCTTAAAATATTTTCACAATGGAATTTTTTAAAATTAGTTTTGACACAAGAACAAGATATGACCACCTCCAAAATAAAGCTTGTTTATACTGCCAAGGTCCAGTAATTTCCCTCCACACTTTTTTCTGACCTACTCTTGCCTTGATCAGGTGTTTGTCTCTGCCACATAAACAGTAGTCTTTTCTTCTTCATGTCCTCTTTTAATACAGTCAGTTTTAACACTCCAGATCTCCCTTCATTTATAGAGATAATTTATCTAGAGATTATTTATGTAGGTCAATAACCAAACACTCTGTAGATGGATAAAAATGAAATATTTGTGTATATATGTACATGTTTGCTTAAATATGCTTTTTCTTGACTAACAAAGGGGCTGGGTTGGAGTTTTTAAAAAATTTTCCCCAAAAATATTATCAATGAACACAGAATATAAAACAGACCACCTGCATAAGGAAGGGAAGGGGGATCACTCGAATATTGCTACTTCATAATTCATCTTATGGAGATGGCTAACAAACGAGAGCTGACTTTTGTTTATTGCTGTATAAACACAAAGAGGTTACTATCTAAGTGTTAGACAAGAAATAATAGGATAAGGCAAAATGAGTGAGGAGCACATAGAAACTCTTTCTTCTTGTCCTTCACTACATGTTGGTTATAATAGCCATGGATTTAATAAACTAACACCGTGAAGTGCATGGGAGATGAAAATTTTGGGAACTCTGATGGATATACAGTAGCTTGTTATTGTTAATTTTTTAAAAATTATTTTTAATGCCAGGAACTTAAAGCTTTGTTGATAAAGATTCTGAGTGTGGACCAAAAAAAGAGATCACTATGTGGCAACAGTTCCACATGGAGCTCTCGGAACCATTGTCAGGAAAAGAAAATCGATAGAAGGCCAGGTACACCATAATGAATGTATCACTATATACAAATTAGTTAAATTAAATTTCCATTAAAGTTAACTCTGTGAGACAGTTGCAACTATAAGGTAAAGAGAAGTTCAGTCCCTTTAGGCGTCCTTTAAACAAATGTTTGGAGTGACTGGGTGTTTTTAATACTGTGAACTTAGAGCCTGTAACATCAGTTGCTTATAAAAACATTTTGCCTCAAACATCTTATGGGAGATGGTGGCCTTGCATTAAATGTTTCTGGGGAAAGCTTCACCAAAAACGGTTCTGTTTTTTCTGTGAACTGGATCATTTGAAGAAAGTATTACAATTCTCCAGGCACTGGGAAGCTGTAGGGGATTTACACTTTGGACCAAGGATTTGAAACAAGCAAGATTCGGTTTATGGACTTATTGTTAAATATATGAATTCTAAGACTGAAAGAAATTTCCTGTTGTATGTGCTGATTAGAATTTGACAAGAAAACTTGCAAGACTCCAACCAATGTTAAACATATTCTATTCGGATGGTCCTGGATGAATAGACACTTTCCTACATTTGCTGCCCTTCATTATACTCAGAAACTTTCACAACCTAAGAGGAAACAACTTTGAAAGGACAAAAGATCTGGTCTCTTATAGAGCGATAGGGAAAAAATTATTTGAATACCACCACAAAGGATCAGATTCTATACCTGTACATTATGCTGGAAAAGCCTTCTGCACGTCATCATCTGTTTTCTGCTGTTCACAGCCTGTTGGCCTAGTTGAGCTTGTGGAAATTTTGTATGCTTATAGCTGTGCAAATAAAATCAGTCTTTAATATTCTACTGAGTGCTCTGAAATACAGATCCTTCAAATGAGTTCTGGCCTAATCTCTCATGCCTAGGTCCTTAAACAATGAAACAGAACAATACTTAAATTCCTTCCTTTTAGAAGGACCTGTGCCTTCTGTGCCTTTGGACCCATCTGCAAAATGGACAACATCATGTTACATCATCTCACAAAAGTACTTCATTAGGAATTTTTTTTTTTTTTGAGCATCATTTAACAACATAGAGAGTAGTAAGATCTGAGGCTTGCAAACTGAAGAAGGAGAAAAATTAGTAAAGTCATTATTCACTGAGCACTATCCTACTGTGGTTATGGAATAAAGTTTGCATCCTAATGCTTACACAGAAGGGAACGAGACCAAGACTGTACTCTGAGTAGTTAATTTAAAAACTTTGTGTTCTCTGAAGTACTATTGTGTGTAACTATACACATAGCATAGGATGAACTCTACAAATATGGATAAATATTTGGATCGAGCTTCTTTTGTACAGCTACTTGTTATTTCTTACTTGACATACCTAAATGTGGAATAAGAGAAATATTATCTAGATGGCTAAAATTACTACAGTAGAAAGTATACTTGCAGTTGACAAGTGTGGTTTTAAAAACAGTGTATTTGAATTCTTGATAGATGAAATAGCTTAGTTTGTGTGAAACCTTACAATTAATTATATTTTTTAAAAGCCCCAATTACCATAATATTTTTGAATATGCAGAAATATTTCTTCTTTGTTAAGTAATGAAAAGGATAAAAATTTGGCCCAAGGCAAATTTTTGCACAGTTATTATTAGTGCATTCAAAATTCTTTAGTAAAGCAAATGTACTTTTCAAACAGTTAAAGATAAAATGTATTAAGTGAAAACATTCTTGGCAATAAAATGAATTACACTTCAATTTGAGTTCCGATTCATTCTCTTTAGATCCTCTATGAATAACAGAACCTGTTAACCTCTTTGCATTCATAAAGCTATATCCCTCTCTAAGTGTTGTCTAATTGTGTGTGTAATGACTGTCATGATCAAAACACATATCAACTTAACTAGATAAGAAACATTTGTGGATGTTTATTGTATTTATTTGTTTTTATTTTCCATTTTTTGGCAACATATGTTTATATGAGTTTTTGGCATACATACGTTTTTTGGCAAGATATGTTTATATGAGTTTCTCCTCATTTAGCTACAGGAATTGATTGTCCACAACACAACTTCATATAAGGTCATGGAGTACTTGTGCATGTTCAGCTCTCTTTTGAATAAGGGAAAATATTCAAGGGCTCTTACCTGTGGATATTATTGTCCTTTAAAATACAAATCCATTATAGAATTGAAACACCCCATTCTAAAGTAAAGAATAGTAACTTCTGCAAAATTCAGTGTGAAACAGAGTCCTTGAGGACTTTTATTGAGTTTTAAATACTTAGTGCAAGTAAGGACTGCGGTTTCTTCTCCATCTGTCCTCAAGACCTAAGACTTAGGATAACACCCATCTAATCCCATTTTCATGGAGCTTCATATTCTAAATGATTCTCTTCTTTGATATAGACGAGGTAAATGTTGACTATTACAATTTATTGCTATTCCTGACTGAATTCTGGATTTGAATTCCAGAAATAGAAACTATTAAAAATATACTCAAAAAATAATAGGTGATATATTACCATCATGAATTCCTAATTGCATAGCACTGACACTAAGTTTGCCTGTTCTTCAGACAGCTGTAGTAGCAAAGTGTCTTTGACAGTGCAGAAGGTGACAGAAGGTTGGGGACCATGGAACATCTAGTATTTTTCTTGATGGGATGGAATGGAATCCAAGGATGTCCAAAGCTCAGAGTTAGTTTTGCTTTCTTTTGCTGTACTTGCTTTAAGAAAAAGGGTGTTTAATTGGGCAGGGTAATTTTTATCAACCACCAAAATTTTAAGTAAATAAAATTCAGCTATGTTGTTTAGACCAAAAGAAAATATGTAAAAACAAATCTCTTCCCCCTGCCCATTATTTTTCCAGAGTGCAATCTTTCTTCTGAGTTTGCTCTCACTCTAACAAGTTTATCTAACTTGGTAACCTCCTGATTATATGACATCATTTTTGACAATATTCCTTTGAGAAAGGCAGTAAGTATTCATGTGATGAGCAGACAGCTTGCAGGTAGCCCTAACATTGATTGGACCTGTGAACAGTGACACATTTGCAGCTGAGGCCTCTCCAAATGACCATATGGATTTAATTGAGCTGAGCAAGGAGCATCCTTGTCCTTTTTGGCACAGCTGTGTGAAGTCACTGTAGATGTAACCAGAGATGGTTTAAAACAGTCCTGTCAATACCCTCAGCTACCCCTAATGAGCCAAACCAATTCTAATCTCATAAAACTTAAACCTGTTTTGTCCTTTCATTGATTCTATAAAAACTTTAGAAATCAATCATCCAATTCTGCCTTTACTCAGCTTCCAATATTGAATTAAAATAATAAATTGGTTAATTGAGGGCTTAATGACTAATTTTATCTCTTTCCTTAAAAAAACTTAATTCTCCTGGGCTTCCAACAAAGAAGAAATAGTTCTGCTGTAGTAATCTTTTGTTTACCTCTTCTAATGTACTGCCCTTAGAGGTAATTCAGACAGTACAACATTAATGCTATAAATCCCCACTGTCCTTTTTGCTTTCTCACACAAACTTCTCAGAAGAATTAGCATACTAGTAAATTACATACTTAGCATAACGGTGATTAATGCTAACTTAGCTTTCATCATTCTTCTCCACAGACCTATGCAAGACAGGAAAATTTCCTGTCTTGTCTACAGTGTGATAGATACAGAATGTGAGTCAGGTAAACATTTATGTAACTAAAATATATGACTTCTTAAGCCAGAGCATTCTGAGTTTGACCTTTCTAGTACATGTGCTTGAATAGATGTAAAAAAAAAAAAAATCTTATTTCTTTTTATATGTAAATGTCTAAAAACTGATAAAATTATATTTAGCCTAAAACTGAAAAGACATGAGGTTATTTTTCTATAAAATATTTCCTTCTCTTCTGGCTTTTTTTGAGTCTGGCTCTTAATATGTGTCAGGGCAGAAACAGATAAAACTTGTCTTACTACAAAATAATATATTTTTCCCTTCTATAATTAAAAAACAGAACAAAGTTCATTCGAGACAGGGGAACCCAAATAAAACACACATTCTGGATGCTGTTAAAATCTGTGGTGATATTTGGAAAAAGCAAGTTGGAATAGCTTAGCCCCCCCTTCTCCCTTTTTTTTTAATCAGCAAGTGCTGAAGAAAGAAGAGGTCTTACCCACAAAAGCCAGGTTTTATTAGAACAGAAACAAGCATGAGTAATACTTCTAAAAAGCTCACTTTTAAAATACCTATGAAAAGAGAACTCAAGGTGAAACAGAACAGGAATAAAAGACTTTGTAAATAACTCTCTCCTAGCTGTGTCTTCCTTTTGTGCACGTTCCTTCTCATGGGCTTATTCCCAGTCTTACTGACTTCTGAGTCGCAGCAAACTCCAATTCCTTGTGTCCCAATGAACTCTTTCTGTCTTGCTTCTTTGCTGTACACAGGAAGACTTCTTCCCTAGGGAGTAAGTGGCAAGGGGAAGAAGATAGTTCTCATCTGCTGCTCTATGGATGGTGCTGCTTGGCACAGGGTGCAGGAAGCTGGCTGCCCATCCACACCACTCACAAAATCTACCATGACTCCAAATAATACAGTAAAATTGTTACTGTTCATCACAAGGTTAAACTGAAAACCTGGTGATTTTCATTTAAATCATCACAGAAATATTTTCCCTGGAAAAATCCTTCTGATTTCTGCTTCTCAAATTTACACCTAACTGAAAGGAAATTAACAAATTGCTGCAAAGACCAAATCACTTTAGGTGCATTGCTTATAGCTAACTTTGAAGCTGTAGAGAAATTCAGATCAAAATTTTCATTTCCTTGCCATTTCACTATCTTCAGTACAGCCAAGTCATGCAGTGGAACATCTGTATTAATGTAATTTATATCAAAAGCTATTAGATTCCTTTTTTAAGGGTGATGATTTTTAACACCTCAAGCAAATTATCAAGGTATTTTAGATGAGAGTCAAATCCTTTACATACTGTTTTTTACAGTAATAGGAGATTGTTGGTATGATTAATTTATGCCTACCCCTGCTTCTGTTTCTGCCAGCATTTGAAGATTCAACACAATGAATGATTCCTTGTGACTCTAGGAATGCTACCGAAGAAGATGATGATGTCAATTTGAGGGACTTAATATACCTAGTGCTGTAAAATAGCCTGACAGTCTTTCCCTTTTTCTTCCCTTAGTTCTTCCTGAGTAAAACCTTGCAGGAGAAAACAATAGCTGGCAAAATCCTTGAAGAGAGGATTTTTTCCACAATGTGTGAAATTTTAATTTAATTTAAACAAGTGATTTAACTAACTAAATGAAGAATCCTTAGCTGTCATTGATCCTACCATAAACCTACAAATTTAGGAAGTTTTTCCCAAGATGGTTGGAAATCCAGCCACATTAACCACTTTACTATGCCTTTTCATGCAATCATTTCTCTCTCCTTTTGAGTGACATACGGAAAAAGCGATTATAAATCATATCCATACTTTTCAATGTCGCAAAATTACACTCAGTTTAGAGTTTCTCTTTATTGTTTACCCATCTACATATGATGAATCTCCAAGACATGACTCTAATCACAGCTTTGATTTTAGATATTCTGAAAATAAATAATTTTGAAGATAACTAAGTGTTTGGAAGGTATTGTCAAAGTAAACATCCCTGCTAATATGCAAGTAAAGTAAAATAAGATGTCTATACCAGATCATGTTTCATTGGAGTGTTTGGAAAGGAAGTTTGCCCCCTGTTTTAGTAAAAATAAGCGGTAATGGACATGTTTTAATCTGTAAGCTTTTTGTGAAAAAACAAACAATAGCTCATTTACAATCCTTTTCCATTACCAGCTCCTGGACTTCCTCTCTACCAGTAGACTTCCGCAGGCCAACTAAAAATAGCTCTTTAAAACATATTACATATGAAAATAATAAATATAATAATTTTCTTTTTTTAAATAAAAAGTAACTTATTGTTTCAGTTTTCCATATTTATTTTAGCAAATTAGCATGCCACAAAAATTGCTAATTTTTTACTTCAAAAAATACAGAACATTTTTGTAAAAGTGAGAGCAATATTTTTTGATGAGCTGCACCATGACGGAAGTGCCATGTGCTTCTCTCAGTCAATACTAAACACAAAAAGAGCTCCAATACTGACCTAGGAGACTAGAGAATAATCTAGCAAAACTGGAGAGGTTTTTTGACAAATTTCACATAAAATTTGTATTTTTGACCTCTTTTTATATTGTTATATCCCATACTCTGACATACTGAAAATCTCAACTCCTTTTTCTGTATGCTTGCTTAGTAGATAAAACTTGATACATAATGTTTTTAAATTGGTTTTGTATTCTACAGAAGAATATCTGTTTGAAATAACTACTACTTTTAAGGTAAGTTTGTTAAATACCCTGAACTGGCTAGATTTCCTTCATTGAGGTTACTTAGAAGTAATGTAGTTCTGAAAGTCTTTCCCTAAACTAGTTATCCCTCACAGAGAATACCACTTCTCTTGGTTATTACAAAAAGCACCACCGACTTCCTACTGCTTCCCTTTTTTGTATTAAAATGTGTTGGACTAAAGAACCTAAGAAATGTACTTTCAATAAAGTTTACTCTGTAACTTGGATTTTAATTCCCTGTTGTTCATGTTGATCAGTAATTATGAGAATGAATAGATGAGCTTAAAAGCCTGTGCTAAAACTTTCTTAGTCTACCTATACAAAAAAACCACAGCAGGAACAAGTGAAGGAAGTTAGAAGAATCATCAAGTTAACAGCTTCTACTCTGGCCTTTCTGCTGTGTACAGTAGTTCCATTAATGCTGATTTACAATGATGTAGATAAAATTTTTCCTGATTGTAATCAGGCTCCTTATACTGAGAGCAAAAAACATTTAAAAAAGCAAAACAGTGTACTTTCAAAGAAACGATGTTTTTATGATTTTCTACATGCAGTCTGTCTATATAAAATAAAACTTTCTCATTTTGTGTTAGTAATGTTACATATTTTAGTCCTTTAATAAACTGTAAGTCACCATCCAAATCTACTAGAGTAGCTTGGGGTTTCCATACAAATCAATTAGGCAAAATAGTTTTGTTGCATCAGAAAGGCTGTGCTCGAGCAGAAACAGGGATTAATGGGTAGTAGAAAAAGAAGAGCCTAAGCAAGATATAAATGCATCATTGTCTTTGACAAAGATTGATCACCTTTTAATCATTTGACAAGCACAAGTTAACTCTCCAGAAAATAGCTTTTCTAGCTCATGCAGGTTAGCATTCCCCTGTAAAGGCAGAGCACTAGTGTATAGCATGCTTCACTTTCTTCAGCCATCAACATTGATTTGATAACATTTAATATTGAAGTTGACAGCTTTCAGAGTCAGCCAACTCCATGGATTTTGTAAAATGTTGCTCAAGAAGAGATGAAAGCAACACATAATGTATCTGGAAACTTTTAAAATAATTCTAAATATGATACAGTCATTAATTTGGAATATTCTGTAGCCCTGTCTCTGAATTGCAAGATCCGTCAGTCATATGCAGGAATAAACCTTAACTCTTCCCAACTGATGTGCAGATAACAGAGGAGGAAAAATTCCACACTAGCATGAAAATAAACTTACTGTTTCAAAAATTTCTTTTACCTATGAGCAGGTCCTCCTTAACTCATCACAAATTAAAAGCTTGGACTACTGAGGCAAAGCAGTCAGAACAGCAATTTGCTTAGTCACAGAGATCAAAGCCATAAAGGTAAACACACTGTTAACTTGTTATGGTTTAATCAATCACTGTAGATAATAAACCCTTGAGTAATAAATTATGTGAATACATTAAGTATGTGATGTTCTTCAAGTTCTGTTGCTTAAGTGGCAAAAACTTAGCCTGTGCCTGGAAGAAATGGCAGGTTAAAAACCTGATTGTCATGTACATAATGTAAATTGAGTCAATGTCAGTGCAACACAGAATATGGCAGAAATTCTGGAAGTTCAAATCCAAAAAGCAAAACATATGCATTCATAATCTTTAAATTCCTTTCAGCCTCTCTCTCCTAATACCACCAGTGATTAGGTTGCTTGCCCAGTAGCTCAGATAATAGGTAATGTTTGATTACCTACCTGCAAGTTAACTCAAGCATGTTTTTAATGAAATTTACACTGTTTGAGCATTTAGACTCAACCCATTTGTTCATAGGAAACATCAGTGTGTCCCACACCTTTGAGAAGGACTGGACTCTTCTCTGGTATTATTGCACATCTTACCTTGTTGTTATATACTGGATCTTTAAGTAGGAATGCTAAGTGAAAGCCCATGGTACAGTGTATGTCTTTACTCCAATGTGAATCCCACTGTCGCGAATGAGTGGTTTAGAGGCCGCTTAAAGAATCACCGTCAAAGAAATTAGCAGAAAGTGATTTTAACAGAGATTTATAAAGGCGCGACCTAACAGAATTCGATGGCAAGGTTCACTCTATTACTTATTACAAGGGTGAAACATATAAAGAAAAATCATCTAAGGGTTTGTATTTCAGGGACAGTCTAGGTTTCATTCACAATTTAGCAACATTTAATTATCAACTAATCATTAACAAACTTTAGTAATGCCTAATCATTAACTAATTCAATATTTGCCAAGTGAGTTAGTAAGTCTACTACAATCACAACTTACAGATTATGCTTACTATTAGTGTACACACACAGAGAGAAGCATACATATATATAAAAATATACAGAAGGTATACCTGTTAAAAATTCCCCTCTATTTCAGTGAAGAAATATTCACGTCAAATGTCTAGGCATTCCCTCTCAACGGGCGAAGGGTTGAGCTTCGAAAGGGACTCACCCAGGACTCAGTGGTCCTCCGAATATCGTAGGCCTGAAAGATTGCAAGCTCTGAGAGGCGTCCCACTCAGAGGGAGATGTTGGGTGCAGCCCTCTGCGGTCCAGGAGAGCTCAAAGGGCCTCACTTAGGACCATCGTTTATAGGTTCACAAGATGATTGGCTTTAGTTATCTGTAAATTTCCATCCTGGCCACAGTCCCAGGTGGTAATTACTAAAAAATTCTCAAGGTTTCGGTGTTGTTCTACTGGACACCTGGGCCAGGCAGTAGGAGTATGTTCCCAGCCTCAGCTATGCAGAGTTTCTGATACAGTCAGGGAGTGCTCAACTGCCAGACTTTAATACACCAAGGCCGAGGTTTCATGGAAATTTCTGAGATCAACAAACGGCCCAGATCAACAAGTGGCCCAGGGAAGAAAAGGGGGGATATGAATGCACCACCACACCCATGAATTCATTATGATAGTGTTTCACTTTGTCCTTTTGTATTGTTTTCCTACAATAAAGGTGGTACCTGATGCAATACACTTGTTCTTCATGACCCAGGTTTTTGCCGCTTGATTTTTCCTTTGAAAGAGGACTGTCTCCTGCAGTCTAGTTAGAATGGCAAATGTGTGCAAGATACTTCTTTCAGTCTTTGGAGAAAGAGGAGGGCCACATTCCCTAAAACAAAAGAAAGCAACAGACAATCTTAAAAAAAACTATCTTGGCATGATTGTGTTTTAGAATTGCCTGTTTGGGAGGGAAAGTTGAGGAAATTGTTTCTCAGCACCTTCTTTATTGCTGGATTTCATCTTAAATCCCCATTCACCTTCTAATATCGTAATATGTGCAGCTACCGTCACTGTTACTTGACTTATTTGGGCAAGATTGTACAAGTATACGAAGTTATTTGTCTCTTTGAGGTTTTTGGTTTATAGTCTTTAATTTTTGGTCATTTATCCACTATCATTTTTCTATTAACTGCAATATAGTTGTTAAAACAGCATAGAGCAGCCATATATTATACTCTTTTTTGTTATGAATTATCAAAGTTCCTTGCATACAGCTTAGCAATATTTCACTGCACTGTGTTTTATTTTACTTTGTGTATACATTTCATACAATAAGTGACACCATGCAAAATTTGTGGTTGAACATTATATTCATGAAGGAATGAACCAAATCCAAACCATTCAGTTTGACCAAAACCATTAGATAAACCCACAATGAAAAATGTGGTTAAAAAAAAAATCAGAAACAAAAATATTTGAAAGGTTTTACTTCTCAGGAAAAACAAACAAACCATGTTTTGAAATTAGGTTTTATTCTGTTAACAGTCAAAATCTTTAGTAGCTCAACCTTACTTGTAAGACATTGAACTCTCTTACTTTCACTTTTCTGTGGTTTCATCTTTTCCCCATGTAAATATCTTTGCACTTGTCACACATAAGATTCAGAGAATAAACTACAGAGCTAGTGAGGTTTATCCTCTACCTGGTTTTATAGTCTCTCTAATAGGAATATGTAGACATAAGATCAAGGATATCTGTTCTATACTTGATGTATGTGCATAACTCTTCTAAAGTTTAATAGGAATTATGTGTATACTAAGTGAAAACCACCCCTGTGGGGTAATAAAAAGGAGTTTGGCAAGCTCAGTGGAGAGGGAGAAGTCAGTTCTTTACATTTGAAGAGATCTGAATTATCTGGAAAAAAACCCTCTCACTTCTTAAAGAATATTGTGAATTTCCACATTCATGAACACCATGTTTTTCTCCGTTAGCAATGATTTCCTCATAACAGCTTTTCTCTGCAACTTCTCTGAAGGAGGTAATTTGTGTTTTGACTTTACATGTACATTCCTACATAACATATAATGGGGTCATTAATTGTTCAGTGTCATCAATTTTATGTGTATTCTACTTCTGCGGGGGACTGTTGCTTTCCAGTCTCCAGTAAGTCACTTATATATAGCAGCAGTAATAAAAATAGTAGGTTTTTATTCTATCTTTTTATTCTATTCTTACCATATGCTATCTTTTACACTCATGTTACATTCTGAAGGCAAACTGTTTCACTGAGTGCTGTGGTTTGAAATGTTCAACTTCACCGTTTGTCAGAACTTAAGATTTCATTAAAGAAAACTTGAATTAAAACTTGGAAATAACTTCTAATAAATACAAATGATGGTATCTTCTGGGTCATATGTTGTTTTCCAGTGGAAATATATAATTGGTTTCTTTTACTTCAGGGTTGTTGGCTTTTTTTTTCCTCCATATTCTAGATTATTATTGTCTCTTTTATTTTTCTTTTTTTTTTGCATAATTAAACAGCACAGTCTGTAGCTGGTGAACTTTCCAATGAAAGAGCAACTTTCCAATGGAAGAGAGCATCCACATCCCCCTGCTCAGGGATGTTTTACAAAAACTAAATTGCAGGCTGTGTTTTGTATGTTAGATTTCAGGGAATGCAGAGCAATGAAGAATGGTGACAGTAAAGTACATCTAAATTACCTGTTCCCACTCTGTATCAGAGCCTCATGCAGTCGGTGTTGTCCGTGCTGCTTTGGACAGTTCATGTGAGAGGACTTCTGCATATGCCTAGCTCTTCCAAGGTTCTCAAGCTGAAACTTCCACATAGCCATTATCTGTTTGGTTCGACAAAGTCACAGGAGATATTTTGTAGATGTTTGGCTTCAGGATAACTATCCTGCTGATGCTGCCCATTTGGGAGAGACACTGAGATGTATTTGTAGTGTATCAATATGTGCCAAGACCCTTGTCCCTTTTCCTAAATTGGGTATCTTTTTGTGATGTACCTCTGTTACTGAAGAGATAATAGGAAAGGATACCTAACAGCAATTTATGCTAGTGACCTTCTTCGGGAGGGGATAAGTACGTATCTCCCTGGAAGAGAACCAGAGAGAATGTATAAATTCAATAATGTTATCCTGAATTTTTATTATTCTATTCTAATCATATGCTATCTTTTACCCTCATGTTACTTTCTGAAGGCAAACTATTTCACTCAGTACTGTGGCTTGAAATGGTCAACCTCACCATTTGTCAGAGCTAAACTTTCCATAGTATTTGCTTAGTCTAAGATGAAAAAACCACACAGATTTGAAAGATGATTCCTTAAGGACCCAATCAAGGTACAGACTCAATCCTCATGAGTCAGGCAGCTGAGGAGACAGCAGACTACTGCCAACGTGCAGCAAGGGCAGGCTGCTCCAGAGAGCAAGGTGAGCCAGCAGCTGAGGATGACGGCAAGGCAAGCAAGGATGGCGGCACGACTGCCAAGCTCAGTCCCCACAGTTCCCTCACCTGCGCAAGGTGAGCAAGGCAGGTCTGGTGTCAGCACCTGGGTTCAGCCCGGAGTTCAGAGCACCACGCAAGCCTGTGGCAGAAAGGCACCAGCGCTTCTGTGGCACAGCTTGGCCAGGACAAGGGACAAGTAGCCCAGCTAAACACAGGTCCAAGGCAAGGGCGGGGGGCAGGCCCCACTTCTCTTGGCTCTTTCTTACAACGCACTTTCCACACCAAAGTCTAGACCTAAGCCCAGGCATCCAAACCCCTGGGGGAGTGAAGGAAGAAGGCGTTGCACTCATGGCTAAAAGACATTTGGATTTTGAAAGTTACAAAAGGATTTAATGTCAATCATGTCAGAGGACACTGAAAACAGAACTTAAAAAATATGTATCTTGTCCTTCAGTCTTTATGCAACTGCATAACTCCAACTTTATAAAACCTGAAGGTGCTGGCAATTTTAGATATTTTGTAGTGCTTCTTACCAAGAGATGGCAATAAATGGTGTGAGGGGGAAGATGTACAGCTATATTTTTGAAATGCAGAAAGGAGAATATTTTTGGGAAGTCATCTCTGCATGTCAAGCCTGAAAATTCTTACACAACAAATGGAGAAAGAAGAAATTAAAAATTTAACAAGTTAGTAATTAGAGAGTAAATTAATCTGTTATGAGGAAATCTAGCTTGTCAAATTGTATCATTAGGAGACAAAGATACATTTTTTTTGCATATTTTTCATGCTTCAAATGAATAGGTACAAAGCAATAACAATACTTATTAAAGATGCTGATAACTTTGTGATCAAACTCAGGTTTAAAACGGGATATTTTGCATGGTTTATCTGAAATACAAATTCAGATTGGATTCACTGGCTCAGTGAAAAGGGATGATCTCTTCAGGACTGCTAACCTACATACCATTTTAATGTGTGACATGACATTTTTCAGGCTAGAGAAAGATGAGAAATTGTATGTATTGTCTTTGCAAATCAACAGACTTATTTTCAAAAAAATGTGGCAGCTTTTGCCACAGCTATTCTAAAGGACTGTTGAAATTCAAGTTATCTGCATACCTGTATAAAAGGAACAGCTGACATAATTGAATGCGTTTTTCAACTCGTCTGCATCAAAGGATGAAACTGATTCCAGCCAGCTTCAGCCATGGACTCAGCTATGCACCTCATGCAAATTCCCAAGCAGAGATTTCGAGAACATTCATGCAATATGAACCTGTTTTTCACAGTCCAGTAAATTTATTGCTGAATAACAGATGTTAAAGGGAAATTTAGGCACTGGGGTCCAAGACTGGATTATCAGCTCCCAAAACTGGTCTGGGCTTCGAGAAATGCAACAGTGTTCCTGCCAAGTCAGTGAATGTATGATATGCATTTGGCGTGTGCTCAAGTCTTGCTATGTGAAAGCCAACAATCTGTGTCAATCAGAAGACTGATGAATAGCAAAATGGTGTGCAATTTTAATTTGATGAAAAGTTGGAGATGAATTTTGATGTCTGAAGTATACATTTACTGTATGAAGGCAACATAACACCAAACATGAGAGCATTAGAAAAAAAATTATGAAGATATTCAGGTCATGGTATACTGAGATAATTGATAAGGCTGTACATCTATTAATTTTTTTATGAGCAATAATGACAGAAAATGTATAATGCGAAAGTATATTCATACCCAGACTGGGAGGGAAGGAGGGTACTGTCACTAAAAATACAGCTACCACTACGAAGCTTCCCATCATTAATATTTTCATATTAGGCACAGAGTTTTATTTAGACACTACTACATTTGAAAATTATTGGTAGAATTTGCCACTGAGGTGGCAGATTTTGCTGCCTTTATTCAATGACCACTTTTATGTACCTTTACTGTATAGCAACAGTAGAAAGAATTTTGCCTCCCTTGATGCACTTTTCTACTAGCACTTTTCTTCTTGCTGTCTTCCAGATTGCATCCTCTGGGATTTATTGCCCAGAGATTCTGGTTGGGAGTACCATGCTGTCTTAGCTACTTCCATGAGTGATATGGGGTCATAACAGGGAAAAATGACCCAAAATCTGTAAGTATTCTCACTTTCTACTGTGGAAAGTCAATTTTTTGAGATTTGCAGACAAAGGCAGTTTTAAGTAAAATATTTCTATTTCTGGTTAGTCATAAAGGTTTAACTATGAATCTGTGGATTCTTTCACTTAACTTGTATATCATAAAAATAACTAACAAGTGACTGTGTATTGCAGCTAGTATGTTTTTGGGGAGGGGGAGGCAGAGAAGGGACAGGGGGTTATGGTCTTGAAGACGTGGAGAAGAGAAGAAATCCATTAGGGAACGTAATTTTCTATCCCAGCTGTTTTATAAGTATTGTAATGAGCAAAAAATCCAAATTACATTACAGTACCTTGCAAATATATTCTCATGCGAAAAAGTTCAATGTTAACTATACAAGCAGTAGTCCTACTGAAAACATTTGGTAACAGATTTAACAGTGGTTTCAGAAAGACATTAGGTGTCCTTGTTTTGGCTTCTCTTTTCTACTGGTTCAGCAACAAACCAGTTATGAGTCAATCATAACTTTGCTAAGTCACACATCCATATACTCAGGATAGGACTATATAGGGTAAGAACCTTTTAGTATGGCTCCTGCCTAACTTAAATATACTGATGTAAATAGTACTGTATTTGCATTTTTCAAAGCTAACCATCATTCAGTACAGGCAACAAGTAATTAAATTCATCCATTATGCTGTGTTCTTCTTGCTGTGCTTCTGAAACAGCCTCAGCTGAAATGTATTAATCTCCTAAAGAGGTGCTCAGCTATTATTGATGAAACTATTGCTCTTAGTGTATTTTAGGGCAAAATCTAATTGAGTAGTTTGAGCTATCTACAGCCCTTGTTTAAATTAAGCAAGTTCAGATATCTGCTTTGTTTTGAACTGGAACCCAGCTAGAGCTAGAACACAGCTGGGAGGGTGTAAATTGCAGCTGACTGCTGTTATGTCCTCAAAAAGAACATAATAATTGAGATACTTTAATCCCAATTTCCTATATGTAAAGGCTACAGTCCAGTCAAATAGCATATTTGTTGTGTAATTGTGGAGCATGACTAGAGAATTTTAACTACAAAATATGTTAGGAAATTCATAATGAAATTAATGAAAATGCTCATAAAATCTCATGCAAGAAACCAAACCAAACCAAACCAAACCAAACCAAACCAAACCATGAAGTATTTGAAAGGATACTGCTTAGCCTGTCATCAAAACAGGAAAAAAACCCAAACAAACCACTTGCTTCAAAATCTCCTTTTTGTTGTACCATCATTTTGTATGTGCATGTATTTGCATAAAGGTATACTCAAAATTTTTTACTGTATATACAAAAAATTACCTTCTGTGTAGATATTTTGTTACTAGTCTTCACATGCCAAATGTGCAATAGCTTTTCTAAATCTGAACTACATGTGAGTATCTTTGGTAAAATCATTTCTCCAAGTGCTCAGATAAAGGATTTATAGAACAGCATGAGTGGTTTGTTTAAAGAAACACTCTTGCATGTTGCCTCTTGGTGTAATGATCGAGAGATGTCCATCTGGGCCAGGAATTGGCTCCTACAATTCTAAAGAGGTTGCTGCTATTGCTGCCAAGACAAAACACATTCTAGCCAGGCCTTAAATGTGTTTCATTCAAGAGATATAATGTTATTGTTGAAAATGCCTCAGATAGACACAGTTCCTCAGTCAGCTAAATTCTAAATTGGAAAAAGAAATGTTATACCACACTCAGAAGGACATGCCTTATCGATTTGATCTGCCTGGGATAAGAAGATTGTTAGAAAAATAATTAAAAAAGAACAGAACAAAAAATGTACCCCCAAAAAACATGCTCAATGTAGAAACTATAAATTTAAACTTCTATGTCTTATTTAAATGTAAAATGTGATTTTAATTTCCTGGAAGGAAACCATACTATTTATATGTACTTTGATACTAACATAATGTTGCTCTAGAAACTAATAATTAATTGCAAATGGATTGTGAGCTGTGGTGAGCTCTTTTATGGGAAAATTAGGTGCAGCATGTACTGAGGTACATTGAAGATAGATTGAGAAAGAGAACAATATGAGCTATTAAGCTATGTAAAGGAATTTGTTCTTTCTTGAAGGTTTCCTATGTGAAATTTAAAAAATTTCCCAGGTACCTACCATTTAGGTTAGTGCAGTACCTCACTCATCATTAGAAGACTGTATTTTGTAGCACAATTTTATTGAGTCTTTTTCACTAGCTTTCCTTACAATGGGATTATTCAACTAATCTTCAGGTAATTAACCTCTATTTACCTTCGTAAAGTTCCGTGTGGAACTCATGGCAAGGAGTTGTAGATATTATCTATCTCTAATCACAGAGTATCAGTGGATGAGCTATTGTACAGTGAGTATTAGGTGCAAAAGGTATGCTGACTTAAATTAAGAGCTACTTCATCAGAAACACTAATATAAAGTCAAGCTTTCAAAGAAGTCTGCCTAGAGTTGTTAAAAGGAGCAGAATCAAAGGACCAGATTTTTAAGAGAGTCAGTTCTTTATGAACAATCCTGAAACCGTGAACTAGCAAAGCTAGAGGTTTTTGGGAGCAGTTTAAATCATATCAGTGGGGCTGTACGAAGCCAAACCAGGTTACAGACTGTAACGAGTTAGAGATTGTGGGCCAGATTCACTAATCTAGATGTGGTCCCTCTGTGCCACTCAGATGGTCATCAGTAGGTGAAATGCAGACACAAACTGTAAGCAAAGATCCAAGACATAATGCAAACTACTAGTGCCTCCGGGACCCTTGAAGAGGTGGGGTGGTGTAGTGTGCATGTGAAGGGGTGAGTTGCTGCAATGTTTCTCAACCCTTCTTAGGGAAATCTAAGTCAGTCAGCTGATAAAGGGTCCATTAAGGACCCTGCAATGCTCTATGAGCAAAGCTACTAAATAAGAACTCTAAATGGTGCCTAATCACAGAGGCAGAACTTGCTTCCGGATTTCCCACTGAGCTCAGAGCACAGGCAAGTGTCATGTTACAATTCCGTAGTTACTATTCGTTGTGTTTTAACTGCATTGGACATTGCATTACTCTCTCACCATGAATTCCAGCTGGTCAGCTGCTAATATTTATTCTTGACACTTCAGTAGAATATGCTGTGCCTGAAAACATCTTAGACATAATGTATGACCCTTTTCTTGAACAGGTGTAGCACTACTTTTTTTTTTTTTTTTAAAATAAATATCACTCAAAATAATACATATGATATGTTCTCTCTGCCCTTCCTGAAATGGACTTGAATGGATTTTTTTGGTAATGGTTCTGAACAGGTAAAAGCTTTTTAGAGCTTCCCAATACCTCAGTGAATGTAGTAACCCATCTTTTTGTGTGCCTTTGAATTCTTTTCCCCCCTCCTGTGATGCAGGGGAGGAGGAGAAGAAATGGCAGAAGATGGATTCTGGTACTTCAGCACTGTGAGAACGAGGGCAATTCTCTCCTTGCACAGGCTTCCTTACACCACTCTGTCAGGCAAGCAGCGGACACTGGTATCAGAGCTGATACGATTGCAACATCAATTATTTCTCCCTTGGTTTTTAATTTTTAATTGCCTTTGGCTGCAAATCTTGAATCTGACTTGATTTTCATCTCACAGCTCTGAAACCCTGTGACTTTGAGTTTCAAGCATCTTTACTTCACCTTGACTGTATTTGGAAGCCATGTTAGCTTGACAAGAAGACATTTTAAAATAATTTTGTTAAAAACCTGCAAAGCCCTCCCTGCAGATGTTTAAGAAAGATTTACAATATTGATTTCAGCTAGAATTAAACTAAATTGTATTGACATGACCTAGATTTAGATCGAGCCACAATGTCCATGCAAGGTTTTGTTGTGGTTTAACAATGCATTACTAAGCTAATATAAAAAGTAAATTCAATTAGCTTTAATCATACAAGAAATATGGTTTAAAGCCATATATGCTCTGAAATTTAGATGCCTGAATTCTTTATTGGTTTTCAGCTCACACTTTCCTCAGTCTATACACCAGCATATTCCTTAATTGTCTGCTTTACAAATGAACATTGAGTAAATACTTCACTAACAGGCCTTAGAAATAATTACAGGCAAAGAGGTGATTTAGAAAGGAAGACATAGTGTAAGAATTCTGGAGAACATGGTAAGAATGTTAAGAAAATTAATGGGTTTCCAAATAAATTATTTCATAAACCTCTGTAGTTGGAAAATGAATTCCTTTCTGTCATTTCTGTGTTTCATGGAATTATATTAAATTCTACAGGAAAATCATCAGCCAACTGAAAATACTGAATTAAGTATTTCCATTAGGGAAAAAATATTTTAACGATTTACAATATTTAACACTTTGTGAAGAATTAGCAGCACTATTTATCTGACACTTTTAGGTCATTTACTGTTCTAACAGTTCTAAGATTATTTGTCTTTGTTTCACAGTTTTATCTCTAGCCTCTATTTAAAATCAGAAACTTAATTTTTATACATTTTTAAATTAAGCTATTCTTGTTGTAAAATAGTTATTAATGAAGATTAAGTCAAATGAATGAACAAACAAAGAGAACCCCATAATTAACATAAACTGAATGCCTAACCGGTGTGATTAAAAAAAAAAAAAAAAAAAAGAATAAATTTACATGTTAAGAAATCCTTGTGAATGTAAATCCTTAAGAGTATTTATAAAAACCAGTATAGGTTGGGTTCCTTAGACTGGAGTTCATCAAGAGCTCCTCATGGAGAAAGGAGCTGGCGGAGGGAAAAAAAAGTATAATATAAAACCAGTGAAACGACAGCCTCGGTTTGTTACCACTAGATTCATGTAGCTACTGAGGCTGTCGGAATCTATAACTCCAGTGAAACCTCATTCACAGTCTACAGCTGGCAGGGTTTCTAACGTGCCTGCACTGCCTTGGAGAAAACCAGGCAGAGTCTTGAAGGTCAAAGCTAAAGCCTTGAGGTGAACTTCTTGTGTCTGTGGGTTCCCTGCTGCACACCTGGATGCCAGGTCTGTAGTGTGTAGACTTTTAAGCCCCCTACTCTGTGGAAAGGAAAGTCTTTGTTCGGGTGAGGCTACCTAAGTTTTTTATATAGTGATTACAAATCTAGCAGATGATGATCCTTTGGGAAGTCCCTGTGTTAGGACTGCTCCAAGGGTAAGTATAGCTTGTCAGGAAGCCACCTCATGTTGTAGGAGCCGTCAGTCTTGTGTTCTTCAGTGTTGCGTGGTACAAAACCAGCTCTTCTGGGGTCTCATGTTAGAAAACATGTTCGTTATTATAAGACAATTGATTTTTCCTTTCCTTAACTTCCAGCCCCACCTGAACAAATAATTTAAATCTAAAAGATGAATATATAACATTACTACCAGAAGGTAAAATTATGTGTTATGCCTGATTCAGGGATAAGATCTTACAGGCAGGCTATAATCAGGAAAGAGTAGCTGTGTTCCTGTGACGTAATGATATTTAATTGTTGACCTTTAAAGCATATTGGCTGTTACATCACTGTTTCTGTGGCTGAGTCTGTTCTTTCCTAGTCAGGGAACAGAGGAGGGCAGGGGTACATAAATGCAGCATCTCACTTAACCTTCCAAGAAATAGTGAGGCTGCGGGAGCATGGAGTGCTGTTGGGAATATCACGCCCCTTCAGTCAGAGTAATATAGTGTGAAAGCGGTAAAGCCGTTTTTACTACATGGAGGCTGGGCGAGTAGAAAAAGATGATCTCACTGGGAAAATTATTATGCTGGAAGTAATTTCACTGTGAGGAGGTAGCCACCTTCAGAAATGAATTATTGTCATCGTAGTCAATATCAAAATAATACCTGGTTCAGAGTGTATTACTGACATTAATGACAATTCTAAGAATTTAAATGTAGTAAAGTCATAAATCCTATACAATGATGATTGCAGAATGATCACCTACTGTCAGTGTAATGGCTGTTATCTAATCAGATACATAATTTGTTTGAGTATATTAGGCCATTCTAAATCCATTAGGTTTATTGTGGTTACCCATAATCTAATTAACCTATAACTTGACTCTTAACCTAGAAATTAAGAGTGACTTGTACAGTGTAGTATAAATCTACTATATTAAATAAACATCTATTTGAAACAAGGTCTCTAAAACCAGAATAACTGACAATGGATACATTGATGCTGTTGAAAATTACTACATCTTACTTCTAGAGACAGGAACTGTACAGGATTGTTTCTGGACGTGGTGTAAATAGGAACCCTAACTGAAACCTAGTTGTTCGGAAATTCCTAAACCAAGCAATTATTTAGTACACTGTGCAAGGGGATGCAGTTCTCATTAATTCATTCCCTTTGGCTGAGAAATAACCTGTCACAAGTATGCATCTCTTGTCTAATCATATCTCTCTTTTTTGTGTTCCCAAACTTCATAATATTTGATGTTGATCCAGCTAGTTCCCCAACATTTTAATCTGGGAAAAGATGAGTTTCCTTCCTAAAATCTTTCCTGTGGGCTCAGCTGGGTGCAGCACTAAATATAAATTTTCTTTCCCTATTAGTGGGTAATGCTCTGTGCATTTAAACTGCTGTGTTCTAGCTGTAGCCACATGCTAGTATGGGTGAAGTGATTTTTTTTCAAGAAACTTCCTTTTAGCAGTAAAATAAAATAACAGCAGGACACCTTGTCTGGTAACTAAGGTTCTCCTTATATTTCCACTGCTGAAGAACTGCTACACATCTGAAAAACATCTTGAAAGTAAAGTTATCCATCCTCTTATTTTTATAGTATAATTTTCTCTTTTTCTCCAATATGCCCTATTTTTCCAGGGATACCAAGGCAACAGTTATAGCTCACTTTCACAGACTGGTGTTAATTATAGTTGCAACTAAACCTATTGGTTATCTAAAAGAACAGAAATCTCTATAAATAAGGAAAAACACTCAACTGCAGCAATGTGAAAAGACAAAGTTTATGCTGCAGTAGATTGGAACGCAAAAAATTATAAAATACTTATGTGAAAGGAGTCAACATATATCAAAGAATGTATAAACTATTTGTCTTTGTCCATGTAGAGACATATTAAAAAGTGTTTCTTTGCACAGTCTTATTGTGACTTATCACAAACTGAGTAATCTACACTTTGCTAAATTCTGGCTATTCTCCATACAACGTAGCTTGCCGATAGTAAGGTTTGGCTAAGCTTTAGCTTCAACCGAAGCTATGCGAGGCTTTCAAGTTCTGCCAGTGACTTCTTTTGACTAGGAATTTGTTTGTAGTCTTGTTTTCTGTTAGCAGCCTAAATAACCACCTTTCCTTGCAGTCACTCTTCAGATAAAAGGTTAATGACATTTCACATTTTCTCTCCTTCCCTCTACTAAAAGTTGAGCAAGAAAGAGGGCAGGAACTCCTCCAATAGCAGTCTTGTTCTTCTAAAGTGACCATATGGAATCTAACTCGGTTACTCCTTTGAGCTTGATACTGATGGCAAACGAGCTCACGTCTGAAGCTTGTCATCAGTACTTGTTTCCACCTGGTCTGGATCATGAAAGACCCTTGAAATTACAAACTTTCTCATGATATCTCCTACCCCAAAGATCCTGAATGGGCTCACCAATGTCTTGCTAAAGTACTGAGCAGTAAGTAAATCATCCTTACATCCTTATAAATCACTGGCAAGGACGTATATCTCTGCTATATACAGGCTTTTCCTGTGATTTCAGGATGTCTGTATTGCTTATTTTTTTTTGTTTCCTTTAATTTATTTTTTTCCCAATGGATTCGCTACATATAATTTTGTCATATAGAAGCATATTGAACTTTTTATCTTGTGTCTACATTTCTTCACTGTTAGTATTAAAGGATTTGTTATATTATCAAAATTGCTGTCCTCTTATTATACCTTATTGACTTTCTTTCACTGTCTAGAGGAAGTTCAAGAATCCTTGTCACTGTTTAAAACTTAGATTCTTTCAAGTATAGTATTTCATTGAACCAAAGTGAAAGGGCAGCTCTATTTTTGATAGCACAGTAAATACATTGCATAAGAAAGACTGTATGAAGTATGCAAGAAATGAAAATAGAGCTCCTTTTTAGAAGTTGTTGGGTTTTTTTAATCTACCCGTCAGTTTGCCAAAACAAAATATCCATGTCTGTCTCCTGTGCAAGCAGAGAGGGGCAGAACCGATTGAAACTCTTAATAGTGGTATTCTGTATTACTCAATCAGTCTCAATTGACACTGAGAGCAAACATCAAGTTAAGCCATAAGTGGTGTATGAATTCCTAAAAAAAAACGCAACAAAAAACCAAAAAACACAGGGTTTGGGAGCCAGAAAATTAGAAGGCAAAACTCATAATAATCCCATTTTCTTTTCTGGAGGCTTTGATCACCTTTCTGCCTGTTCACAGGCGTGCTGTCCTGCTGGCACTTCAAGCAAGAACTCCATGCTATGTAGTGGCTTACATGCACCACACACACAGTACTCAGGCACAAGTTATGGCTGTGTAATTTTTGGTTAAATGTGCATAAACCAACAGAGAAGGAAACAGGCTAATATTTGTACTTGGAAGATGTGAGGCCCCTCATCTTTCAGCAGAAGCTTGGAACTTGAAGATGTTCTTGTCAATAGCTTAGTCTAACTGTCCCTTGCAAGGAACTGAATGACTCACCTATTGAAGCTGAAAAGTATTCTGTTTAGTAGTTTTAAAAAAAAAAAAGCCTTGCCTATTTGTGAAAGCTGAATGCCCCCCCAAAAGAAAGGCAATATCTGTTCAATGAGAAGTGGCCCTTAAAGTGTACTTAAACTAATACTCTAGTATATATCCTACATATTAGGCTAAAAGAAATGCAGGCACGAGAATGAGACTAGGGGCCATCTGCTCTTATTTGAAATGTCTGCAATAAACTGATCATATAAGCTGCCTTTATACTCAGCGGAACAAAGTGAGCACCCTAAGAGAGCTATTATTCCTGAAAGAAGTTACTCATTACTTTTGGGATGATATGAACCTCTTCCTGCAAGTTTCTGCTAATTTCCCTGATGAGACCAATGTACCTCTCATCAGCAGATACAGCGTTTCTCCCCATGTTGCCTGTGTAGGACACTCTGTCATCAGACCGTATGAAACACTTGGAGCATGCACTCACTGCTTGGAAGAGTGAACTCTGAGATAATATTTATGATTCTGGATGAAGAGGCTGAGCAGTAAGGGCATTGCATCAGCCCGTACTGTCCCAGCACTGAACACTGTTTTTTTTAAAAATTAATCAGAAAAAGATTATCTTCTTCCCTTTCTCTATAAATAACAAAAATATTAACAGATTTTAAGGTAAAATGAAATTAGTAAGTAATTTGAAGGGTCAGTAGTGAATGTCCTAGACTTCTAGAAACTTCAGTATTTAAAAATTACTTTGAATAACTTAAGGTGGAAGTGTGAAGTCAAATACACTGCTTATAGGATTAATCCTGTTTTGTATTCATGGTCTTTTTTCTTAGGTGTCAGTGAAATCAACAGTTAAGCAATAAAGAATTCTGCCATGCCTTTCTTTCGTTCTTTCCTCTGGCATGAATTAAACAATTTAGGCAAAATGAATGGGAGAAAGAAGGATCCTGTAGTCTGGTTGCTGGTAAATGCAAATGGATAAAAATGGGTTACAGCTGCTGCTTAAGGGAATATCTAATTCTTTATACAGAATGTAATGTGGTGAAGAGGAGATTGAGAGCATCTACACCAGCTCCAGAGTATCCAGTATGATTATCACACTCATGGGAGATGTAGACCATGTGTTCACATACTCATAAAGAAGGGAAAACTTAATACAGATTTTCTACCTTCTATACAGCTACTCCTGTACACTGAACTCTCAAATGGAAGAAAAACATTCCAATCTCAGGAAAGTTTTTTTTTCAGATAAAAACTATTTGGTAAACATTAACCAAATTCACAATCTTGTGATTACTAAAGCAATGATTTTCAACAAAGCTATTATTTGGCTTCTCTGAAATTAACGTATCTGTAATAATAAGTCTCGTAAGTAGTACTGTGCCACTCAAAGAAAACTTGATTGCAGTGAAGTTGATCATAAACAAAAGCAGACATTAAACAGTACAATTGTTATCCAAACTATGTAGCATGTGTTACAGAAAATGTGCAAAATAGTGATACGTTAGCTGCAATAAATATTATTTAAGATTATTGTTTTACATTTAAGTATTAAGATTTTAGTAATCTATTCAAGAATTTTTATTATATTGTCCTTCTAAAAGCATATTTGAATGTTATTTTATTACAGTAATAAAATTTCCAGGCATAATGTACTCATCTTCTCAGAGTTAACCAGCTCTGACTGCTGTATCTATGTTTAACTGACCTAATGCCCAGGTATGATAAAGAAGTTTCATTCAAAGTCCTGAGATTTTTATCCTTAATTAAATCTCCCCGCAGTACTTTCTGTTTGTTTAAGATATCAACATTCTGTAAAAGGAGCTTCACAAGTTTTTGTAAAATTAAATGGTGAATTTAGTACCTTGGCATTTATAATGCGTTAATGCTGTTAATTATTAGATCATAAAGAAAAAAATGGAAGGGGAGGGACATTAAATGACCTCCATGTAACCATTCCAATTGTCTATCCTGGAAAAGAATGATTGGTGATCAGCAGTCACTTAGGATGTAATATTAAGTATTATTTGACAAAAAATATCCTGTGATCATTCACAAATCATTCGTCCCAGATCTTCTGTTTGGAGATACATGTGCCAGTTCATTTGTAAAGTGAGGATGCTAGTACTGCCTTGTGATTCAAGTGAAGCTAACATAAATATCATAACTATATCAGAACATGTTAGCTGCTTCGATAATTTCATCATTATTTGGAAATGAGGACATATACATGACGTGGTAGATTTAACAAATTGTGGTAGGTATAACAAATCATGTTATAGCTGATAATTTATTTATTCAATGTTGTTGTATGCTATAATTAGGAAGAATTAAAAAAAAAAAAAAGGCACTGGTTCTAGCTGTCACCTACATCAGTAAGGTTTAAAAGCCCCTCTTTAAAAATCCTTTTTTCTGTTGTTTGGAATTCTGCCAATGCATTGAGCTAGCCAATGGAACCAGCAGTTGTGAGATAGTGATTTTGTAGATTTTTTTTTTATACTGATTAGAGCAGTTCTTTAAGGATTAAAGAAGGATGAGATCCTGCAAATTACATTTCTTCCATTCCTTGGCTCCATAACTCTAAAATGAAGATCATAACCAAATACATCCCTTTTTGTATACCATAAATACATAAAATAATCATAAAATTAAAATTTATAGTCAAATAGCACTATGAAGATATTAATTTGCAGCTAGAATAAATAATATTTGAAGGTTGGACTGTTGCAGTTGTCTCCATACTTTGTCCTTGCTTGATCATAAGTCTGCTGCTATCATCCAAGTTTTGTGTGTGTTTCCTAGTATAGACAAAATTCATCACATTATGACAGCAGTTATAAATACATTTGACCATATATTATAATAGCTTTAGGAAGTATATTTGTCGTTCTCCATAAGAGAGTTTTTCATGTTTAAAAAGTAACATTTTTATTTATATATATTTTTGGCACCTATAGTTTAATGTTATTTACCTTTATTTTCATCAGAAACAATTCTTAAGGTCTGACTCCCTTCTTGTTTTTAACATGACTTCTTGTACATAATTTTATTGAGTAAAATAAAATTTGCTGAATGTTAGTAATAATGCACTATCGCAACTGTGTCTTAGTAAATCATCAATCTTTGATCTATCAGATGAATACCAATCTGTATTTTTCCATAACAACTGTTTAATATAAAATACAAAGAACCCCCAAAATTTACTTGTGGAAGCTGTTCAGTAGCTTGCCTGAGTGATAATAGGTCAGTTTTCAGTCACACCTCTAATCTATTGTACTTCTCTTGTTCATAATGAATTTAATCTTTAATAGTTGACAATGCAAGTTATTTATAGCAGATAAAATGGAATATTTTCCACAAAGTAATTTTTAGTTCCTAGTATCAAAATCACTACTTCCCCTTTTAAAAAGCAAGTTATTCTGAAACAAAATATGAGATGACTCACTGCTAAATTTTATCTTCTGTGAGGTGGAGTGCTTTGAAACAGAAGTAGCTGAGAAGGTATAATTACACATACTTTATTTTTAACCCATTTTCTCCTAATTTCTTTGCCCACACTTCTTTTTTCTGAGTAAGGTCTGTCACTTTTACACCATAAAGCACAGTAGAATTACTAGGGGTTATATTGCATTAACTATTTGTTTTGTTAGAAATTATCTATAACTTTAATCTCTTTAGGATCTAAATGTTAGAATATTTAACATGGGGACTTAGGAAAAAAGTCTTAAACAAGAACTCTGTGTACACTATGGATGAATGCTATACTTCATTGCCCAAATGTTAACTTTGTATCCAATTGTTTAATTCAAGTAACGCTCTTGGTATTGAGCTTTATTTATATGTCTCTTTTAATATTTTAGAGACATTATAAAAAAGAGAAATTAAGACTTGCATAGAAAATAGTAAACAGTGAGTCTTTGTATTTAAAGATAATTCCAGGCTTTTGAGGATGTGAAAGGTTCTTTTGCTGGTTGATTGCTGAATTTCTTTCTATGCATCTTCTTGTCATTCATCTTCGGCATTCTGTTTTCACTACTTTGAAGAGCTCCAATGGTCTTCAAAGGCTGCTAAAGCCTACTGCTACACACAGGTAACAGTGCAAAAATGCAAACTTTCAACCTAAACATAAATAAGTCTGGCTGAGGGAAGTGTTTACTGCTGTCCTTTACGAATACAATTGATGTAAACTTAGCTGTGCCTTACAAAAGAGCTAACATTGCCAAAGGAGATGATTCCCCTGGACAGACCTTCTAGTAAAATCTTACCAACTACTGTTATCTATCAGTAATAATATGGGAAATATCTGCAGGTCATCACATGGTAAATTCTTCTCTTCCTCCAAAGATCTGGTAGGACATTAACTACCCCTATCAAAAAAAAACCAAATAATAGTGATGATTCAATGAATCAATCCCTGTCTTGATTTTTAATTTTTTAAGACGGGCTGTGAGATAATTGCAATAAAACAACTTTGGAATTTTCTAGTTCTTTATGCTTTTCTTGATCTTTTGATTTCCTAAATCTGTACAAGTAATTTTACTTGTGTTGATAATGTGGTTGTGCTTTCAAGGACTTCCCACTGCCTTTGGTACAACATTGTTTCTGATACAGATGTGATTCCTAACTGGTGAGAATAAAAAGGTACTTTTCTGACTCACCTTTAAGTTATCCTAGAGTATATTTTTAGCAAATTATTTTTGTATCTGTTTCAGAATTTCTCAAATTAAATGAGACCCAAAATTTCTCTAATGATCTTCCACAATGATGTGTGCTTTTACCTGATAACTAGCTAAGTACAGCTGCGGAAGTAGTTAACCAGACTGCACTTAAATCACCATCCTTCAAGAAACAGTATCTTTGCTGTTACCTATACTTCAACAGTTGTAGCAAGTAAATCCTAGCATTTCACTGGATGCAACATTGCTGATGAAGTGTACGCATCTGCCCTTCCTACTGTACTTGCTAAATACTATGTTATCTTTTCTTACTTGGTGCAGATCTACTGATAATTACTCATGCTGATGGCATCTCAAAGTTAGCCTACTGAAGCACATTCGACTGTGGGCCCTGTTTTGACACTGTTTGAAAATGTCAGTGGTTTCAGGGTGTGATTTCTGCTCTGCCTCATCCTGGAGAAAGCACGTTAAGCTTTTCCACATTGTTCCTCATTTGTTTCAGGTAGCTACCTGTGATTTCAGCAGCATGGAAAACTTCACATAATTTCATTCATTTCAACAATGTTTTAAAATAAACTTTGTCCAACTAAAGTCTGCTAGATATTATGAAACTGCTTACCTTGCTGTTTTGTTGTTGGCTTGTATCTGAAGCTTGATGATTGTGTTACGTATGGGTAAAGCTGTTAGAGGTGACAGGTATTAAAGATATTAAAAGCAACCTTCCACTCTCCATGTTTTTGGCTGCTTATCAATCAGAATCAATTAATTCAAATTCCTGGTTCTTATGTAGAAAGCATTAAATGGTTGGAGATATGGCAAGCATGTGTCTGGCTGGATCAAAAACACTGATTCCTGACCACTCTAAAGAGCATCACTGTGAAGATCATTTGTAAATAAAGGAATATATACTGTCTCGCTGATGCTTTTTGACAAGGTATTTTGTACAATCAGCAATAGGAATTGAGTTCATGATTGCCAGAATAGTGGTTCTTAGAGATTACTCTCTGGCTCACAAGTACTTCACAAGCCCTTTCCTGGATGTCTGTAGAGTGGAATACTTTGTAAAACCACTATTAAAAGTAAGGGCTGAGAAGGGAAAGCAGATATATAAGTTCTTTTTCATTGTGTGGGTTGTAGCATAAGGGGAAATAAAAGAAGATTTAGAGAGTTCAATAAAGAAAAACTCTGTTCTCAAAGCTCCTGTACCATGATTTCTTTATGCAGTTCATTACAGGCATCACAAGTCATGCCAATAATACAATGATCATCAGCTTTCTTGAGTTCCTGGCTAGAAGATGGTAATATTATTCCTTCTTCTGGAATTTGAAATAGCTATACTTAACCTGTAAAGTACTGTGGTGTGGGTATACAGATATATTGTATAAACAAATATGCTAGGGTGTTGTTTTCTTTTTCTTCCTTGCTGCCAGCTCGAAACCCTACCAAGTATTACCTTAAACCTCTCTCAAGTGTTTATGATTTCAGAGTTGAAATTCTTCTGCATATTATTGTGACCTACTGAACTCTGCTTCCCTGTCTTTCTATCTGCCTAATGGTTCCTGACATGTCACCATCAATATTTCCAGTTTCCCCTGGCCAGCCTTGTTGCCTGCCTCTTGCATTTCTTCTCCATCCATTAGGATGTTTCCTTCCTTAATTTTTTGCATTTATAAGCTTCCCATTTCTGCCTCACTAGCAGAAAAAAAAAAAAAACAAACCAAGTGGCTGCACTTTTTGTCCTGTGTACCTACACAAAGAGCAGAAAGAACTATTTCTTCCAAGAGAAGAAAATAGTGGGTTATTTGAACTGATTTTAATACACTGAAAAACTGACTAAATTATCAGTGTGTGTGAATGACTCAATATAAACATGGAAACTACTTCTTAAGTCCCTGCCTTACCTTTTCACATCTATAGAAATACAGCATGAAGTACTTGTAACAATTGCTGATGCAAGTGTCTTAATTCCTCTTGGGGAAATTGTTGTGATTTTTTTCTCAATGTTTTATAACTTGTGAAGAATTGATGAACAAACTGAAAAACTAGCTTCAGTTTCTATTTATGTTTTTATATGACAGATACCTGAAACAATTCATATAATATTCAATAAAAATTAGTTCTTATATTTTCTCACAGTTGTGCAGTTTATTTGCTTGGGGTTTTTTCCCATTGTTTATGGAACGTAGTTCATGTATTGGATTTGTATATATAAACCTTGAGGGCAAGGAAAGACAATGGTACATATTAAAAATAAAGTAGATTCAAGTGCCATGCTTTCTCAATTAAAGCTTCCCTTGCAGAGGAAGAAGTTATAGCTCCACCTTCCCCAATATTCTGTGTTCTCTTTAGTTTGGAAGGTTTAAATGCAAGGATGTAAATTAATGAAAATGTAAGAATGTGCTGCTTCTTTGGAGGGGTTATTTTTGTCATCTTTTTCAACTGACAGTGGTATGATTTAATGGTTTAAATTTAAGTTACGGAAATGGGGATTTCAGCTGGTAGCTAATGACTTGTGAAACTGACTTGAACAAATCTTTTACAATGTCCCTATGATGATAACTCTCGGCTTTAATTATAAGTAAAATTAAGAAATGTTTTGGAAAGAATTCTATACTGGAGGAAAGGAACCATAATGTGTCAAAACATGGTTAATACAAAATATAGTCTTGTGTTTCTCCAAAATTAACATGTGAAGAAAAGAAAAATTAATAACTGGTGGCCAGAATTTCTTAGGTTGCACCAATCTGGGCTGGTAAAGTCATGCAGTACATATGAAAAAGCATGTGCTGCTTCTGAGTCCAAACTGCTGCACTAGCTCAGGTGTTTCTACAGCAGCTGGGCAAGAACAGTGCACTGAATGCCCAGGTGAGAGCCAAAGTGGTTAGCTTTATTCAGTGTTAGGACAAGAGTTTCAGTGAAATCTATAGCCATGAAAACTAAGCCCAGGCTGATTTGCCTTGTTGGAGTGATGGCGGGACATGTGTTGGGAGGGTGAAGCCTAGACTGTCTGAAGAAAAGCTGTGTGCTTTCAATGAGAAGAAATGCCAAGGCTATGAATGGAGCTTCTGTGACCATCTGACATTTTCAAAGACTGTGTTCAAAAGCACATTTAAGAATTTCACAGTAAGTAAAAAAGGAAATGCTTCAACAAATAGGAAATAATTAATTATTTGGAAAATGTACAACCTATGCTGGCATTGAAGATGGTTATAATTTGCCACTTTAATAACTTTTATTATATTTGCCTCAATCATTATATGAAAAGAGAGGAAACTCCTTCTGGATTCCAAGAAGCAACTATTGGAATAACTCAGATATATTTTTAGTGGAAACATTAAAAGCACAAGGTTTTTCAGCACAGGCAATTGCCAATTTAGCTTAAAACAATTACAATTTTAATAATTTGGTTTTATAACTGATAGTGTGGAATGGATTATGATAGAAAATTTGAAAACTGAATAAGAAATTATGCTTTCCTTTTGCAAAGTCCTTTGTATGCAAATCCTTACCTATATGCAACATTGTACGCTCAGACTTTGCAGGCTTTGGCTTTTGAAATCACTGACCTGGAAATGTGATAGTGACTTTTTTTACTAAGAGTTTTAGATATTCCATGCATTTCTGATAATGTTGTAAAGTCTTTCTAGAGAAACAGATAAATGAATAATCCAGCTCTCTCCTAGCCTTGTTCCTGGTCATAAATTCCTGAAAAAAGAACAACAGTTTTTCAGTTCCTTATAACAGTGATGAATTTATATAGTGGGTTAGGGTGTCCCTTTTAGTCCTGTGCTTCAGTACTGCTTTTGTAGTTGATCTCTGCTCTTTCTGCATGTGTTAATTCCATGTAAGAATGATTTCTGCCCTATGAAAATGTTTCTCTTAGGCTAAATTCAGCTTAGACTCAGTATTCTGCAGCTGTTGTATTCATTACAGACTTTTCTATATATGCTGTATATTTAATGTTTAATGTGTTCTTCATTTTTAGTTGCTTAAAATTAAAATGTATATTACTTTACATTCTGCATGCACAGTAAGGGTAAACCTGAAGGAACCAACACATCATCTTTAATTGAAAACACACAGAAACACTTGCATAGAAGACTGGAAGTGGAATTTTACAATAAATAGTTTTTGATAGATTTCAAGCCTTTCTGAGGAGCTTGACTGCCAGTGCTGTTGAAAACTGATAATACTGTCAAACTAGTCTTTTCACTGTCCTTAGGAATTAACCTAAAATCTGTGACCAGAATGCTCTGCTTCTGTCTAAATCATGTTTCAGTGAGGCATTTTGAGAATGTGATGCATGTATATTTGGGAGGTTTTTTTGTTTGTTTAGACTGTGTGGTTAGTGAAAATAAAACAATTATCTGAAGATGATCTTCCTATCTTTACCAGGACACACAGGAACTATCAGCTAATAACCTTTGTATCTCCTAAATAAAGAGGCTCAAAAGAAAAGGAAGAGGTTATCCTGGAAACTTGAGTTCTAGAGGGAAGGTAGGAAAATGGATGCAATCTAAAAAAGGAGAGAGTAAAAGAAAAAGACAAAGATGTGGATATAGAAAGAAAGGGATCTTCTGAAGAATCTGACTGTGAAATTGAGTCTGCAAAATATGAAGTTTAAAAGTTTAAGAATGGGGATTTCCTTTACCCATTCTCTGGCAGAAATAATGCTTATTTCTAATTGAAATAATAGAAACGACTCAACCTTTCATCTCAACTTTCCACCCCAGGTTAGACCAAGAGCACACATTCTTTCTCTCTCTGAACCCAACATTATGTCTTTTCAAAATGTCAATAATTTGGTATCTTTGTAACCCATATATTTGGGTTCACATAGGCAATTATGAACCATGCAGATGAGCTGGCAGGAAAAAATACGTGCCCTTTGTTCTGTTGGAGGATTTGTTGAAAAGGAGTTATCACTCTGAAAACTTGTGGTTCTGATAGATCACCATCTTTTCACCTTCAAAGTTTCCAATCTGATGTAAATATGACGTGCTTGTCAACACAACTAGGCAGAAGCCTATGCCACTGCACGATCTTTTTCCCTTTTGTTAAGTGCAATCAAAAAAGAGCTTGTAAAAATATCTAGGGACAGAAGTGTGAAGGGAAAATATCAATCCGTCCTGGATATAATGGCTCAATGCTATGAGAAATTAAATACAGTAAATCTCACAATCATTCACATTAACATGTTTCTCATTGCTTCTTAATATTAGATTAATCCATCAATACAAACAACATGCAAACCACAATGCAAAAACATAAAGGTGTATTTAATACATTCTTTTATCTAGAATTTCTGCTAACATCTATTGAACAAATAAGTTCTTATTTTTCAAACAAGCAGCAGGTGTGAGTAGTCTGGGAATATTGTGATAACATCCATAGATGCCTTCAGGAATTGTACTCAAACTTTATGTATGTAACTGGCTGCTAAGAAGCCTTTCAAGTTCCCTGCACCTTGTGGTTCTTGTGGAACAGTAGCGTATTTTGGACATGTGTTTTGGACTGGAAGGTGCTGGTTCCTTATGGTCACAATGAGAAAAGCATTCAGACTCTGTAAAGTATCATTTAAATGGTAGTTTTTTGAGCTAACACTATAAAGAGAGAATAGTATAGATAATTTTACATCTGTTTAGATACTGGATACCCTGAGTTATGCAGCATTGAATGGTCTCACTCTCAGGGCACAGCACACCATGCAGACCCCATCCATAGAAAGGGTTACCCCATTTTGATCATTTGAGCTGTTATAGGATTTTCTTACAAGAAAACATGAGAGACCTGGCTTTTCTTTTTTTTGCTCTTTTTCTGGTCTGCATTATGCCTACGAAGAAGTCTACCCATTTTTTCTATGTTTCTTCATTTTTTATTTTGTCTTGTTACAAAACATGCCTTTTTGGACAGATTCCTCCCTGATATCTGCACATGAATGTCTATTATTTTAAGATTCTGATTTTGAGGGAGATTTTAAGGCACTCAGGTGGTTGTTATATAATGCAGTGTGGAGGATAGCCCAAAGAATGGTGACTTGTGTCAGAAAAATGACTATTTGTCAAAGAAAAGGGATGCTAAATAATGTTCAGAATCATGCTTAGTTATGCAGTGATGGCACTTGCCTGAGCCTGATGTCTTCATGCTCTTGATTCAAGCTATGCTATAGTAAGACGGTGGGGGGAAGATCTGTGATACATGTGAACAGGAAATGCAAATGTATATATAGCTATATATATTACAAGCATTCAATCCTTTCTTTTATGTAATAGTCATTGACAGAGATGGATGAGACAACACTAGATAAATTAATGATATGTTACAGTATGGCAGTTCTCAAGTTTGCTACTTTGTTCCTTTTCCCCTCCTTTACATAGCGCAATCTACAGGGAAAGGAAATCTCTCCAGTTCCACCCATGTATTCCTTTCTCTCATGGGGAACTGGACATTTGCAATGGCTCTGCTCCCATAAGTGATCCTAAATACTCATAGGCAGCCATTGCTTTGCTCTGTAAAAGCCACTGGCTGATTCATTTCCTTAGTTGTGTAACTACTGATTGGCATTTGTAGCCTTTTTCCTCTGGCTTCTGATTTGGCCCAAAGAAAAAATGGCCTAGTTTAGCTCTGACCTACTTGTAATTAAAATGACAGCTTGCTCTTTGCATAGGTTTCTTTATTAAAATCAAAGAGTGCCCTCAAGCCACCAAGATTTGAACTAACCCCTAAAGCTGTCTTAATATCTATGCTGGTTTTGTCTGAGATAGTTAATTTTCTTCATAGCAGCTAGAATAGGGCTATGTTTTGGATTTGTGCTAAAAATAGTGTTGATAATACTGAGATGTTTTAGCTGTTGCTGAGCAGTGCTTGCACAGAGTCAAGGCCTTTTCTTCTTCTCACCCCACCCCACCGGTGAGTAGGCTGGGGGTGCACAAGAAGTTGGGAGGGGACACAGCTGGGACAGCTGACCCTAACTGACCAAAGGGATATTCCATACCATATGTCGTCATGCTCAGCATAAAAAGCTGGGGGAAGAAGAAGGATGGGGGGACGTTTGGAGTGATGGTGTTTGTCTTCCCAAGTAACTGTTACATGTGATGGAGCCCTGCTTTCCTGGAGAAGGCTGAACACCTGCCTGCCGATGGGAAGTAGTGAATTAATTCCTTGTTTTGCTTTGCTCTACCTATTAAACTGTCTTTATCTCAACCCACAAGTTTTATTGCTTTTATTCTTCTGATTTTCTCCCCCATCCCACCAGCGGGGAGTGAGCGAGCGGCTCTGTGGTGCTTAGTTGCCAGCTGGGGTTAAACCATGACAATATCATTGATAGAATTACAGGGCAATTGCAGATATGTGGCATTGCTAAAGTATTTTTTAGGAGAGCAAACTGTAGCCAACTCAAAAAGCCAATATTCATATCATAAATATTAATATAGGAGCAATTCTCTGTGGAAGAATATTCTCTGTAAGAACATCAATATAAAATATGTTGTAATCTTTCTTTTAAATGCAAAGTTAGAAAATATCCTTAATTAAAATGGATGGTTTTTCTCCTAGTAACCATGACTTTGAGTGTTTTTATAGTACTGTTTTCCTTAATCAAAATGATTCTTTTTTTTAAATCTAATTTTTGTTTTCATCTTGTTTCAAAAAATATAAAATATTATTATTTTCATATTTTAATTGTTTACTTGTAGGGTTCTTTAATTGTTATTGACAAACAAAAAAAGAGTTTCCTCCCAGCTAGTTATTATTATTTCTTGTATGGTAGCAATGCTTTCTTTTTTGTTTCTTGTAATCTTTTGTTTCTTTCTTTCTTCTCTTCAGCAACGTCTCTACAGGAAATTTTAATCACAGAACAAAACTGAATGCATAAACAAAGTACTGTATAATGACCGGTGGTATAGCATAAGCATATTCTTCTTGTATGCCTGGATTTTGTGCTGCATAAGTCAGAGGATTTTTGAATGCAGATTGATTGGCATGATATTTCCTTTAGTCAGCTCAGCCCTTTTTATTAGTTTTATCCAATAATTCACTGTTAACAGTTGTATATTCATTCTCCTGTCAAATAGCAAGAAAAAAGCATTTCCTCTGTGATTTTTTTTTTTTTTAAGGTTTACTGTCTCAGCTAAAGCTGGGTACTGATGTGTCTCAGTTACTAGGTAGAGAGAAGCTCTTTCCTTTTTTGATACCATATCACACTCACCACCCTAATCTCTGGCCTCTTTTCAGGAATATGTTATCTATATGTTTGTTCATAGAATCATAGAATCATTAAGATTGGAAAAGACATCTAAGATCATCAAGTCCAACCGTCAACCAAACACCACCATGCCCACTAAACCATGTCCTTAAGCGCCTCATCTACACGTCTTTTAAATACTTTCAGGGTTGGTGACTCCACCACTTCCCTGGGCAGCCTGTTCCAAGGCCTGACCGCTCTTTCAGTAAAGAATTTTTTTCTAATGTCCACTCTAAACCTCCCTTGGCACAACTTGAGGTCGTTTCCTCTCGTTCTATCACTGGTTACTTGGCAGAAGAGACTGACCCATTCCTTTATGCTTTTTTGTGAAAAAGGTAAATGCAAGTACTGTGTCCAGTTCTAGAAGTGAGAATTTCCTTTTCAGATATTTCAATAAATTTAGCTGGGAGAAGGAAGGAGGAGAGAGAGATGCTCTGGCCTGGAAGTGATGAGGTTTTATGGTCCTTAATTTCTATGTGGGCTGGTTAATTAGTCTTGCACTCAGAAAGCCAAGGAATTGGTTTTTTGCCTGTTGACAAAGTATTCTTGTTATGAAGAGTTCCATGGTGCCAGGGAAACACAGAGGTTAAATTATTTTTTTTAGAGCACTCAGGAGTCTTCTAAGTAGTCTGGATTTAGGCTTTGCAAAGTTGTGATTCCTGCTCTGGCCATCTCTTAAAAGGGTCAATAAGGAGCAGGACACATACAAGCATTGTGCTACACTGGTTGAGGAGGGTTCCTTACTAATGTGGAGGAGATGACCTAATGTGTATTTTAAATTAGAGATTGTGAAAACTTGTGGGTGTCCTGTATGGTTGTGCCTCCTTGTTGCTGTAATGAGTAGAAAAGCAGGAATTATAGAGCAGAGACACTGCTGCACTCTGCCTAATGGAGGGACCAGAGGGAGTGGAAGAAAAAGCAGCTTAAAGTCCACCCTAGCAGGAATCAGGGACATTTTAGCTTTTAAGAAGCTCCAGCTAACAGCAGCACTGAGGAGTGTATTGATATTGGTTGGGGTCTCTGCCACTCCAGTGCTCATCACCCATCCACTTTTCAACAGTTCTTTTGCCCACTGCATGGACAAAGCCATCTGGGCTTTTTAGGACTCCCAGCCAGTTAATGAAAAGGAATTTGTAGTTTTTGAATTGAGGCAAAAAGGGTTTTGTTTCTATTCTGTTCTTTTAACTTCCAATCATGTATTGATGACAGTAGTGCCAGAAGCCAAGAAGGATATTGCTGCTACTGTACTTCTAGAGTACTAAACTATAAGCAGCTTCAGAAATATTTGTATTGTCAATTTTGTTTTTCCTAATAAATTCCACTTCCTCTAAGTTTTGAGAGCAAGGAAATGGTTCCATCTTTATTGTGCCATCTGTTCATGACAAGGGATGGGAAGGATTTGCGAATGCTGAGCTTTTGTTGTAAGTGTCAACCTAATGCTACCTTGGGGAAGAATAATTTGAAACTATCCTTGAAGCAACCTTGATAGATTAGAATTGTAACAAGGGGAAGGTTACATGAGTGAGCTGACAGGCTGCTGACCTGCTTTGCTGAAATAACAATGATCAGAGAAGTTATTTTCAGTGGTTAATTTAAGTTTTCTGACAAGTATGAAGATGTATAGATGATGAATAGCCCAAGGTCAGATTCTACTAAAAAGTTCTGATAAACTGCAGAGGTCCAGAGGTTCTACCAGCATTTAGAAATCAAATTCTAATGTCTTTCTCTCAATTGACAACTGTTTCACACTAGTGAAATTCCACCTATTTTCTAAAATTATTCCAGATTTGCACCTCAAACTTATAGAACCAGTCATCTGTCTAAATGGGCGCAGAAGTTTGCTGTGTTATACTGCTACAATATCACTAAACTACCATCTTTTCCCTGAAAGAAAAGTAGTCTTATTTCTATATTGCTTAACATCCCCACTAAGAAAAAACTATTAAAAATTTATTTCCATTGTTTTTCTTGTTTCCTTCATAAGTTCACTTTCTCTGACAATTTTTTTTTTTTTCCCTGAAGTTGGAGGGGGCAGAGCGAAGGAATTCCCATTGATATTTTTGAGTTTTGTTTGGTTGGTTGGGTGGGTTTTTTTCATTTTTGTATGCCACATTTTCATCTTTGCATATCATCCTACTGAGCAGAGTCAGATACAGAACTTTGCAAACAGATTAGCTTCATGGACACTCAAGAACCGTCCTTTCTCCTAGTCCTTTACTTTCCTCTCTTTTTTGCCTTCTGTTTATTCTTCTTTCCAGTTCCAGCTCTGAAGGCATAGCCTCTATCATCCTGAGATTCCTTTGTTTGTCAAAATCAACCTAAAATTTCAGATGAATTTGCTGAAAAATTTTCATTTGGAATTTTTATTGTTACATTTGAAAGGAGGAAGTGACAGTGGTATTGTCCTTTATTTACAAAACTCTTTCTTTGTAGGAGATAAGAAATATACTTGAGAAGATCCAAATCTTCATCCTGCATCAGCAAACTTCTAAGTACTGTAAACTCTTTTTTTTTTCTCAATCTCTCCTTTTGGATTTCATTTCCAGGAAAAACTTGAGATCTAAACCTTAAAGATCTACGTGCTGCATCTCTTTACTTTTTCTTCGTTTGTTAGTTACACTAGTTTTTGATCCCACTGCAATCTGAACCAACTCCAGGTATTACTTAAGAGCGATCATATTTCATGAAATAATTGGACATTACGATGTAACTAAATTTAGGTAAATGTATACTACATATTTCTGTTTGCCATTCTCTAACTTGTTCATTAGCAAGACCCTGACTGGTTTTGTAAAACTGCTTGAAAAGCAGCAAATGACATGTAATTTTATTCAGCTTTAAATCTAAGCTCAAGAGATGCTGGTCAAGTTTCCAAGATAATTCTCCTCACTAAAAAAAAAAACAAACATAAAAATTAAAAGGAATAAAAATTTGTGTGGGAAATAACAAGTTGTTTTGTGGATAGTTCAAAGTCACAAAAGACATTTGTGTGGATTAGAGAAGTGGGCTCTACTCTCCTGTTTTTCTTCATGCCCACACATTTTAATATGCATATATGTATACAATAAGTTTATTTATATCAATTTGACATATGGTACATTTAATAATATTTTTTTTCTTCTTTCAGCATTTCCTAGGCCCTCTCACATGCACCTGCACATAGATGAAAGAGCTCATGCTTAGGAGAAGATCACAAGGGAGAAAAAAATTCTACCGAGCATCCTGTAGCTGATATGTATTTCATTCCTGTGAAATACAGGCTTTAGGGATGGATGCCAAAGAAGCTTAGGCTTTTTCCCCCTTTCCCTTTTTTCCTGGTTTGACCCCAGATTGTAAATTCCAACTAAAGACTGCAAAGACATTTACAAATGAATGCCCAGAGATATGCTATTAGCACTCTAGTCTTCATTTTATGTATTACGTGAGAATTATCGTAGTTTATATTGAGTCAGTACTGAACACTCAGAGAAAGATGCATGGGTAAGCTGCCGCAAGCCTGCACAAATGTGAGAATAAATTGGGTTTCAAATACAATTATTTGTTCTAGGTAACAAACAACTACTCCAAGCCTTTGCTTCTGAAGCTGGTTTTACCTTTTTACACTGATTCAACTCTGTGAAGTAAAGGAAGCTTTTTTTCTTTTGGAAGGAAGACTGTGCTGCAGGGTTCAATTACAGAACATCTTTGAGTCTCTAATTAAAATGTCTCTGTTATAATTATATGACTTTTGAAAATAAATCTTCCAAATGTCTTTGAACATCTGTGAAAATTCAACATTTTATTAGGAGTTTAGCAAATTATTAGATTCCTAACATTAGGAATTACACATGGCTTATAACAGAGTAGGTTAAATGGGTAGTGCTGTGCTATACTTGATACAGAGTTAGTAAGAACACTTCAGCATGATCCTTTTCTTTCTCATTCATTTCATTGTCAAGATGATTCATTTCAGAGATTACTTTGTTACTGTTTATCATGTAGACAGAAGGTAGCTGTTACTTGGGACACCTTAATCTAACAGAAGCAGGCATACTGCATCTGCAGTAATACTCAGTGACTAACATTTTTAAGCTAGTAATACTGCTTGAAACAGTAAAAAATCACACAGACCAAAAACCAAGTCCACATGCATTGGATCAGAACAAGACCCATCTAGCCTACTGTCCTGCCTCTGCCCCTGTCTATACCCAGTGTGTTTTGAAGAACCATGTGGGCATGTAGTAGAACTTTTCCAGTCTCTGGTAATTTGGGCTGGAGGGCTTCATCAACAGATAATCCTTTGTATTTGGTAGCCCTTCAAGCTTTTTTTTCCCCTTCCTTTTTCTTTTTTTTTTAATAAAAATTAACCTGGTTGAATTTTTAAATGTGTATGCATTAAATTTCAACACATTTCTCAATGGACTGTGCCCCATTAACCACTTTGCAATCCTCTTGTTCCAAGGCATTTTTAGTGTGAAATTTACACTCCACAAACAGCTATTTCATTTCTGGGCTGGTCAAGGACTCTTTACTGTATACCTGCTAGCCCTACTGATTTGTTGCTGTTCATTATTCATATTATTATTATTCATTGTTCATATTGTTCAATATCTTTATCAATGATCTGGATGAGGGGATCGAGTGCTCCCTCAGTAACTTTGCAGATGACACCAAGCTGGGCGGGAGTGTTGATCTGCTGGAGGGTAGGAAGACTCTGCAGAGGGACCTGGACAGGCTGGATCNGTGGAATCACCATCCCTGGAGGTATTTAAAAGGCGTGTAGATGAGGTGCTTAGGGACATGGTTTAGTGGGCATGGTGGTGTTTTGTTGACGGTTGGACTTGATGATCTTAGAGGTCTTTTCCAACCTTAGTGATTCTATGATTGTATGAGTTTCCTTTAAAGGCTTCCTACTTATATTTCAATCTGACACAGATCTGTTCAGCACCTCCCCTAGAAGTAGAGGTTCTAACATGGGAATCTCTCCAAACTTCAGCACAGCAAATAAGGAGATGAATATTTCCCTTCGTCTTCTGGTGTAACCTTACCTCCTCTGAATGTTTTCTTTATACTTTGATAATCTATTGGCCCTCCACACTCATTGTTAGACTTTCTTCTCCTACTGCATTTGGAAAAGGATTTATCATTCCCTTGACTGTCTGAGAGGGTGTTCCTGACTCCTCATTTTTTTTGTTTTAGTCTACCTAACTTATTTTAACATATAAGCTATCAGTGTCTGATTCTCTTTTTCTTGTTGGAGCAGGAGAGAGGGAAAAGTATGTATATTTTCTATATACACATGTATATTTTCTATAGATATGTGTGTGTGTGTGTGTAGCTATGTATACATATAAAAATATTTTCCCCTAAGAATGTTTTATAATGTCTAATAAGCTTCCTTATCTCGCTTATTAGTGATAGTCACAACTTTTAGTGTGAAGTCTTTTTCTGAGATGTGCCGTATGTTGCTTAGAGATTCCAACATCTGGGAATTCATTTGTAAATATCTTTGCATTTATACATTATACAATGTATAACTTGGGGTCAAATCCAGTGAAAAGGGGACTTCATTGAGCAACTAGTCAGAAAACCTGCATAGTAGTAACAACTCTTCCACTGATTTTTCAAAAAATACATATAATTCAAAGTACTATGAAGAAATTACAGGGTGCTTCTTGAGCATGTAGGCTCATCATGCTTTCAAGAGTCAGTGAAATTGTTTCAGCGGTGCTTATTTCAAAGTCAGGGAACTACATAAGATTGAAGAACCCTTCTGGAGGGAAGAGGCAGACACAAGGATAAAATACTGCCAATCTGCTGGGATGTTGTTCAAAAATGTTTTATGCTATGTAGTAGTATAAAATAGTACTATGAAGTTGTTAATTTGTGAAGAAGTTAAGATTACTAAGTAAAAATACATCCTACGCTTAGACAGCTGGTTGACTTGTTAGTTTGTTGCTTACCAGGTTAAGTGCCTGAAAAGTTGTAAAACAGAGAAATGGGTAATTCCTGTTTGAGCCCAGTGAGAACCTGTATCCTTGCTGAGACATGCCTTTGTCTGAAGACGGATAGAAGGTATAAGTCTATAAATACCCTGTGTGTGTGTATGTAGTCATGCACCAATGATCATTTCAACCATTGCAACCCTCTTACCTGCCCAGAATGGTTCGTAGATTCAACAAGAAATGACAATATCCCTTTAGTTTGTACTGTCTGTCACGGATGAGTGGTTTAGAGGCTGCTTAAAGAATCACCATCAAAGGTATTAGCAAAAAGTGGTTTTGATAAGAATTTATAAAAGTGCGACAACAAATTTCGATGGCAAAGTTCACTCATCACTTACTACATAGATGAAACGTACAAAGGAAAATTGAGTTAGAATTGACCTAGAATGATTTATACAGAGACCAAAGATGCAAAAGGGTGAGGGACACCCTCCCATTGAGTCATGAGGTTCAGAGAAGACCCCCTTGCTTTCTATACTCCTGATGGAGCTTAGGAGTGGCTGGATCCACCCCTAGTCCCAGATTTGGTCAATATATTATGTCTAAGGGATTATATGTGTCTAGTAGCAGTCTAAGGTTCATTCACAGTTTAAGGTGGATCACAAGATTTTAGCAGCACTTAATCATTGACTAATTTAACATTTGCAAAGTTAGTAGAGTCTACTATAATCACAACAGTGCCTTAATTACAGATTTGAGATGGTAATATTTATACTATACTTGCTAGCTGGTACCTGCATCAATTCACACACACACACACAGACACAAAGATAAATAAATATACGAAGGTATACCTGTTAAAAATTCCCCTTGAGTCCAATGCAATACTCATGTCAAATGTCTTGGCATTTCTCAATGGGTGAGGGATTGAGCCTCAAGGAGTGTTTCAGCCCAGGTCCCGTTGTCAGTTGGTGACAGTCCTCTGAATATCACAAACTTAAGAGTTCACGAGCTCTGAGAGGCGTCCCACTCAGAGGGAGATACTGGTTGTAGCCCACTGCAGTCCAGGAGAGTTCAAAGGGCCTTACTTGGGGCTGCTGTTTATAGGCTCACAAGATGATTGGCTTTAGTCATCAGTAAATTTCCATCCTGGTCCCAATCCGGAACGATCCAGGACAGTAACAATGGTATCATTTCACTTGAGCTATGATCCCGGTTGGGAATGTTTCAAGGGTGTCAGGGTATGATGAATTATTCCCATTCTTGTTCCCCACCTTGGCCAGGCAACAGATGTTCTTGGTATGGTCAGTGCTGCTCCCCACCTCAGCCATGTGAGAGTTCCTGGTATGGTCAAGGGCCACAGCTGCCCAACTCATTTCACAAAGGCCAAGGACTAATGGGAATTCCTGAAGTTGTAGAGCAGCCTAGGGGAGGAGGGAAAATGCACCACCACACTGTCTGTAGAAATCAAACACAATGACTTCTGAAATCCTTTAGTGCCTGGGTGAAAAAGCAGATAGTATTCTTAGATATGTAAATGTCTTCAGTTAAACAGTATTGACACTGAAGAGACAGCTTATTTTTTATTTCAGTTACAGTTTATTACACAGGTGTAACTTAAAAGCTTGAGTAAAGTATAATAGATTTAAAGCTATATTTCAAGACAGAAAGAAGCTCATTCTATTTTTACTGATATTTAATAGATGTTATTTAATCAGAATGGGGAAGAATTACTTGAATAACATGTATAGCAGATACTTCATAACATTATTCAATACATAACAATGCTATATTACTGTATAAATAATACCATCAACTTAGCCAGTGAATGGCATTCATCTACTTTCTAATATGGACTCTCATATAATTGCCTTTCTGATTATTAATAGTCTCTAGATTAATTACCAGTTAGTCATGTCACACTGACAGTCTGTGCAGTGGTTCTTCCTCTATTATCTCGTGTCTCTTAGATTACAGATTTGCCAAAAGGCTTATTTCTGCAAGTATTTCTATGTTGCAATATGTCATATAAAAAAATTCTGTTGTTGCTATAAAGTCACTTTTATCAATATATTACAAATATACTTCAAATCTTTATAAATTGCTTTTCTTACTGCATCTGACATGCTTAGGTATAAGATCACTTTGGGTTTTTTTAAATATAGATATTTGATGAAAATTTTTTCCTGCATGCATTTTATTTTCTCATAAACCAGAATTTAAAAGCAATGTATTATTTATAAGAAATCAACATTTATTACCAAAGGTGTGATACAAAACATTGGTCTTGTAGAAAGAAGCTTACTTTCTTATTTTCCTACTCTTCCTTCAGTTTCAGTCATTGGCATTTGGTAACCTATTTAACTTTGCAAAGAAAAAAGATATTACTCAAAAATCAGAATGCAATGTTTTTAATTTACTAAGTAGAAAGTAGAAGTACAAAAAGAAAACATAAAACATTGCTTGCTGAGTTTTTCGCAGTGAAGAGAGCATTATTCTGCTAGTTTTGCAGTGAAGTATTCCTGGGTTAGTGTAGGTTTTTCCACAGAGGCATAATGAAAGTTTGAAACTTTTCTGAAATGGGCAGGCATTCTTGCTGCCCTTCACTTAGATTACAAAAAGAGAAAAGAATTGTTTGTTTTTTTTGGAAAAGATGATGAAGTCACTGAAAATCTAATTCATGCAGAACACCAGTCAGGAAGTGTACTATTAAATGCTGTTATAACTGTGTGTTTATTCTTTTTGATTTTTTTTTTTTTTAATTCTTATTTTGCTAATGCGTTAAATGTAGATGTAAATTGAGCCAATGAGTTCTTCAACCTAGTGGATTCTGTTTTGAGTTCTCCCTGTTTTGACTAGTCATTTTTCTGGTGTTCCTGAATATGGTCTGGTTTTGTCTAATGAGTTTGTGAAGAAAAAAATCTTATTCGTAATGACCAAACTTTTTCCCAAGTTCTAGTGGCTTCTAAGGTTTTAAGTGGTTTCGGAAAGGATTGGGCAAATAAATGGAAGGAAAAATTCACTAAAACCTATTTAACACAAAGTCATTACATGGTTTATGTGTTGATTGAGACACACATCACTGGATGCAGAGGGAGAGTATTTTACACTTTTCTCTATATATCTGTTATTTGTGATCTTTAGAGACAGGATCCTGAGTTTGCTGGCTGGACCTTGCTTCTATTAGGATTTGTATGTTTGTTTGTTTGTTGATAGCAATTATTGAGACAGTTTTGTGAAAGTGTTTTTGAATTCCCATTGTCTATCTGGTGGAGGTTTGTCTTTAAAGGGGGAACCTCTAGTTCTTTATTTCTCTTGTGTCTTATTTAGTTCAGTTGACTGAAAGTTTGGAAATAGACATAAAAACCAAACACAACTTAAAGTAGCTAATTCCACCTTTTCTCATAGTCTGTAGGAATAGTAACCACAGAAATATCTCAGATTTCTGGTGCTGGTGTGACATAGGAATATTGTATTTTTAAAAGAAACAAGTTGTGGGTAGAGTAAAAAAATCAGAAATAATTATTGGTTTGAAAATGTAATCACCCCACTTTTCCCTCTTTAGCACAGCAAGACAATTAATATCTTGTATCTCCATTGCCTTTAAATTTTCTTTTATTTTTTTTTTTCCCTGAGTCTAATATTAATTTGAATTTGACTAGAATTGCAGAACTAAATTCATCTGTGTTCCTGAATTTTTTGCACCCGGATCCCATGCCTAATCCCAGATTCCTAATGCAAGTTCAGAGCTGATGTAAAATACTTGAAAAATCTTGGCCAAAGCACTGCCATGCTCTCCTACCTTCAGTCCTTGTTCATTTACATGTACTAGGTCCTAGACATATAGGGACATACTTAAAGTGCTTTATCTCAGTTGGAAATTTTCAAGAACTGCTTTTTTTTAAGTTTCATTGGAGAGAATGAGGTCAATCTTTAGGGTTTTTTGTGGGTTTTTTAATATATATATATTTATTTTCTGCTGTAGATCATACTTTAAAAAGGGCATCTGTCCTAAAAACGGTAGTTGAAATTTTGAGAGCACAAAGAATATCTTAGCAGTATGAGCACCAGGACAGGGAGAATTTAAGGTCTGAGTTTTTGTTTTGCTAGCCTTTCTATCATCAAAGCAAATGTGATTTTTTTTTTCCTGTTGTAATTTATAGAGATACAAGTACTTTTAAATATTGTTAGCTTTATTTTAATTTGGTGTTTTCCTCCTTGATTCTTTTGGAATTGTGTTGGCTTATAGCAATGACACTATTTTAGAAACAAGAAGGGGACAAACAACTGTCAGTCAAAAGAAGTTCTTTAACAGAAAACCTCCTCCAATCTTCCATTGATTTTTATTATGGCTTTGTACTTTCCCCCCCCCCACCCCCTGAATATATTTGATATAATTCAAAAATTATATCAAATAAACTAATCCATTACTCAGTTCAGTCACAACTATTTGTTGAAAATTCAGGACTACTTCATGTTGAAAGACATTTCTAATTCTTACCCATATGCCCACTCATGTCTATGGGAGATATCTCTATACTTGCTAATTATCTTTGGAAAAAATTGACCCTAATTGTTCAATTCTTTGCTTTAATTGTCTTGGTTTTATATCCGATTGACTTTTATAACTTGAAGCACTTACTGCTCTAATCTTCCTCTAAAATGGAACTGGATTTTAAAGCATCAATAGTTGATAAATTTTTTATCAGCTACATGCCCTGCTGTAACTGATTAAATGATCCCCAGATTCTGATGCAGAGGGATGCTATAAACTCTTCAAAATATTTCAAGAATTCAGGTCAACACCTGGTTTGGAATTGCATGAAAGCATTTTGAGCACAGCAATTGACCAGCAAAGAATGTCAGGGACCCTCAAAGTACTAAAATTCTTCAAAAGTGTATCTTTCTTTACTAATGTTTTGATGTCTTAATCAGCAGTGGAGCACCTGAATACGGTACAATTAAAAGCAACAAAAATGTAGCTTTCAAAATCTTAACTCCAGTTTCAAACTTCATAATCTAAATTGAATGACTCTTTGTAATCACTCAAAGTGAAATAATCCCATGAAATATAAAAAAATTATCATGTTTATATAGGATATAAACATGCTTGCTTATGGGTTTGATATTGTTCCTTAATTTTTTCTATATAATGCTTTAGCAATTTATTGGATCTATGTCTCTGAAGTAATTTATATGAAAGTATATTTGTCAAATTTATTGGTATCATCCAATGAATTCTGCTAAGTGCTTACACTGTATTTTAAACAAAATTGCAATAGCTACTCCACAGCTTTCTGGTCCACTGCTCTTTCTCATATACTTAAAAAAAGCAACGTGTACATAATGAAAAGCTGATCACAGCCACATTTGAGTTAGACCTTGACAAAAGTTTCCGTGTGAAGATGGACAAAAATATATCAGCCAGGTGATTTCATGGCCATGCTTTTAGTGCCTTTGACCAATTAGGTCATTGATTCTAGCTTGTTTATTTTATAATATTCAAGTAGGTCAGGTTTTTGTATGCATAAACTATTTGTGCACAGTGCATGCTGACTGCTCCAACTGTGTGATGTTGAACATCTGGGCAGAGTCGCTTTGTGCTAGTCTGCTGCACAACACATTCAGGAATGTTAAGTAGCAAATAAGCTCTGCCTCAGGATAGTGTTGCTGATGTTGATAATATTGGTGTGCCCAAAGGAATTAGCATGCTTTCTTAGTCTCTGGTCCAACACATTTTTTATTCATGTGAGTAAAATTTTCTCACTGGAGTATTCCTGTGGTAATAAACAAACCTTCTCATGGCAGTAAAAAAATCCAAAATAACAAAACCTACTAGCTATTTACCAGAAAAAAATCCCTCCACTTAAAACTCCCAGAGTCAAGAAATGTTTTTTAATGTGGCTCCCTAAGGAGAGGGAGATCAGGCTTATGCAATCATACTTTCCATTTCTCTTCGATAAACACCAACAATCTACATGGGCAGGACACAGAGAATGACTTAGCATCAAGAAAAGCCTTGCTTGGTACCTACTTAACAGTCATCTAAAAAATTATTCCTAATATAGGAAACCAGTCATCATTATATTTGTTGCTCACTGAACTACTCTACTTGAAAAATGGGCACTATATTAAATAAATTATATGTTTCTAACTAGGAATATACTGAAAAGAATTTTATGTGTTTCAATTTTGTCAAAATTATATTCTTTACATTCTTGCTTTCCAGATCTTTGTTTGGGAAAAAAAAAAAAAAAAAAAAGTAGTGGGTAGCTGCTAGCAGGTTCCTGGGAACTTCTGAATATCCCAGTGGAGAACAGGACTCAATCAAAAAAATAAAAGACAGACAATCTTTAAATTTTTCTTTGTATTTCTTTCTTAGGTTCCTCTCTTCTCCCTCAGCCCTTTCCTTTCCATGTGTCACCATAGACAGATAGTTCTTGGCACTAGAAACCTGTTGACCAGTTTTTGAAATATGCAGTTTCAGAAAGGAGTTCTAAGGGGGATGAGGGAAGAGAGAAAGTAAATAACCTGTAGTCCTCTGACTTCTTGTATCATGCTTACAATAACATTTGCTCAAAAATTTTGTGTCTTGAAAAAACTTTATAAATAATGCCATTTTTTCCTCATTTCTATACTCATTGTTCTTTACTGAATATATAAATTAATATACAAGATTCCCAGAATCAAACATTATTCTTTTGTCTTCAGAATATCCATGCACTCAGCAGTTAGAGAAAAAAGTTGTAGATAATTATTTACTTTTGTGTTTAAACAAGATACACTGTGTATGCCACAAGGTGCAAATACAACTTACAGAGTTTATATGGAGCATCTTCAACAGAAAAATATGTAAATTGTTAAAACAAGTCTTGGTTACAGTTTCTATTTTGCAAAATCTTCTCTCATATATGTGCCTATGCACATATATATACACATCCATGTATCCATGTACGTTTACAGACATGTATATATGTGTGTATGTATGTATATTTAAAACATTACTACCTACAAAGTCTGTGGAACCTTCAATGATAAAATCTGATTTCAAAAATTACTTGTAGGTTTGAGGATTTAGCTCAGAAATTTGGTTTGAGGATTATACTGTAACTTGGGAGTTTGACTTTGTCCTTTAGAATGAGGTTTTCTCAAACTGGCCAATTCTGTGTCTTTTGTTTCTGTGTATTTTTTTCCTAAATCCACTTAATTTGGCTCAGTTGTTCTAAGTTAAGCTACATTATGCTTCTACAAGACAGCCGCTAACCATTTACTTGGAGCTAGCCGAAACTTGTTCTTACATCTGCCTTAATGATATATTTCTTTTAACGCAACATAGAAGTCTAAATATATCTTTGGACTGCCCTCATAGCACTTAACATTTTCTTGAGAGGCTGAAACAATGTATTTTGTGAACAAATTTAGCAGCTACTGGAATTCTTTTGTTCCTACCCCATTATACTATTCATTCTAAAAAGTGTTTTATGTTGCTTTTATTCACAGTGGGCATGCAGTATCTCATTATACCTAAGAATAACTATTTGTTGTCCATATTTCTTAGCATTTGGATTTCACAAACATTGAATTTTGCTTTTTATCCTTCTTTCCAAAAGATTTGGGAGAAGCAAAGAAAGGACACAGCTCCATCCTTGCATTGACAGCAATCTTAGGGAAAATAGGGAGACATTTTATATGTGAAGGAAAGATTCTATTCAGCCTTGCAGTTTAATTTCCCTTCTCTCAAAAAAAGAGAACAAAAATAAAACTACTAAAAACAAAAAAGCAGAGACATTTCACCCTCCTCTGGACACGCTCTAGTCTGATGTCCTTCTTGGTGCCACATTGAGGCACCTAAAACTGCACGCAGCACTCAAGGTGGTGCCCCAGCAGTACAATGTAGAGTGGGACAATCACCTCTCTCAACTGGTTAGCTGTTTCGGTGTACATAGACAACATGACTTAGTTTTGGTTTTTGAATTGCATTGCGTTACTTTTAAAATAAATGCAATAACCGATAGGAGTTCTGCAGAGAAGTTACTGTGGAGACTTTAACTTTTAATTTACCTGTATAAGACTCTGTTATAATTCTCATTTTTCTTCTGTACCTCTCAATATTCTTATTCTCACTTACAGAGACATACAAGAAAAATGAATAGTGTGTATTTAAAGTATGGTTATTTAACTTTTTTTTTCCTTGCAGACATAAACAAATAATTTTGTTTATTATGGTGACTCCAACTTGATTTCAAAGATCACTACTGAAATTCCGCTCCTTGTAATTGCAAACCTCTCTTAAATTGCATTGCACTTTATTATTGAGATTGGAGGTGGTGTTTTCCATCCTCTACAGCTACTTATTGTGCTAGTGAGAGGAAAAGAGCTGTTGTCCTTCATTTCTTGCTAGAGACAGTGTAAAGAAACTAACAGTTAGACTCAAAGTTTAGGAACTTGGTTTGTAGAAAGATAAACATTCCTTTGTTTATGTGCCATTTCTCAGTGTTTTATAGGCAGCAAGACTATCTTCATCCTACATGTAGAAGGATGTAGAAAAGCACAGGATGTAGAAAAGGAGCAATAAGTTATGTAGAACAGCTTTAAGACAGGCTCAGAGAAATGTTCTAGCTCTTTTTCTCGTGGGGGACTTCAACTTACCAGATGTCTGCTGGAAATACAATACAGCAGAGAGGAAGCAGTCTAGGAGGTTCCTGGAGTGTGTGGAAAATAAATTCCTGACACAGCTGGTGAGTGAGCCTGCGTTGATCCGCTCAANCTGCGTCCAGCTCTGGACCCCTCAGCACAGGAAAAACATGGAAGTTGGAGCAGGTCCAGAGGAGGACCACAAAAATGATCGGGGGATGGAATGCCTCTGCTATGAAGGAAGGCTGAGAAAGTTGGGGTTATTCAGCCTGGAGAACAGAAGGCTTTGGGGAGACCTTATTGCAGCCTTTCAGTACTTAAAGGAGGCTTATAAGAAAGATGGGGACAGAGTTTTTAGTAAGGCCTGTTGCGACAGGACAGGGGTAATCGTTTTAAACTAAAAGAGGGTAGATTTAGACTGGACATAAGGAAGAAATATTTTACAATGAAGGTGGTGAAACACTGGACCAGGTTGCCCAGAGAGGTGGTAGATGCCCCATCCCTGGAAACATTGAAAGTCAGGTTGGATGGGGCTCTGAGCAATCTCATCTAGTTGAAGATGTCCCTGCCCATGGCAAAGGGATTGGACTAGATAACCTTTAAAGGTCCCTTCCAACCCAAATTATTCTATGATTCTATGATTCTATATGCATTCTCTATAAGCACAAAAAGTTTTGTTTAAAGTCGGTATAGTTGTAGTCAAGCTCCAGGAAGATAGGGAACACTGGAATTAATGTTATTTGTGCAGTCTTATGTAGCCTCCTGCACCTTCCACTGCTTTCAGTGGCTATACATTATGACATACCAGGTGGTCCTGTAACTGACACCATTTTTCTCCCCTATTCTTCATCCCCAGAAAAGAGGATTTCTGCCTCTTTTAGATTGCAAAGTAGATAGAGTGCTGTTAATGAGTAGCTATTTCATAGTTTCTTCTTCCGTACTTGTGCTAGGTCTCTCCTTTTGTCTTTTTTTTTTTTTTCCTTTTTTCTTTTCTTAATATAGGGTGGTGGTGGGAAATCTTGTTTGGAAAACAAAATTATTAAATCTGTCTATATGGATCATTACTCTGGTGTCTAAGCATTTCAAAGCCATTGTTTATCCTCACTATCTCTTCTCACAAGGGGCTTTTACTATATAATTTACAACAAGAGAATTGAATCACTGTAAAAAAAAGAAAAATGTAAAATTTATTTATGATTTTCAGTGCCATATGCAATTTCAGGTATACTCTGCAAAATGAACACTTTATATAGCACTTTATACATTCTGGCACAGCTTCTGTTCAATGTTATTGCAGGCATTAGTGTAGTGCTCAGCAGTTGTGCTGATTGGGTATTTGAGACTTGTATTGGGCAGGAGGAAAGTGTGGAACATAAAACTGACAAAGATAAAAAGACCAATGGTAGGTCTAGCAAGTTTCATATACTGTTTTATTGTTGCTTTCAAGATATGAAAAAAAAGAGAACATTCAAAATGAAATTAAAATTGACATTGAATTGAATTGACAATGACATTTTCAGAATGCAGTGCTTTCCATGCAGTTATCAGAACTGTTTTTTATGCTTTAAAGTATTACAGGTGTGGGGTTTTTTAATTTTCAAAATGTAAAAAATATTTTTTTTTAGAAAAGAATTTCAGTTGATACATTTTTCTTAGAATTTCCATTATTTCAAGAAAATAAATACTGACAGTTTAAAAAAAAACCCAGAAACCAAAAATAAAGTCTAGTCTTTAGAGTTAGGTGTAGTGAGTTCTTCACAAAGAATTTGAGTCCTAACATATGTGCAGAAGCAGCCTCTAAGTTCATACTTCGGTATTTTACGCACACAAAAGATGGAAAATGCAAATAAAATATGTTCTCAGGGCAGAGCAATGGATATTAATAAATTTCCATTGCTTACTCTGGGAGAACAATCATCTAGGAAAGCAGCAAGAAAGAGTTAAGAAAGATATTTTAGTGCTAGTTCACAGTGGTTCTTGTTTCATATGTTGAATGCTGATAAAGTTTAATACCAGGGCTCCCTTTTTCCATGGCTGCAGGGACCTTCCATTTGCCAGGGAGACCTGGAAATAAAACAGAAATGGTGGTGGGTTCAGAGGTCCCTTTGCCCACAGCTGTGGGGATCTTCTTGCTGCCTGTGAGACCATAAGACCATGACGGGTTTTAGAGGTTGTGGATGGTGCAGCACTCCCTTTGTCCATGGCTGTCGGAACCTTCCAGTTGCTTGTGAAGACCATGACAGGTTACTGAGGTGGTGGATGGTTCAGAGCTCCCTTTGCCTACAGCTTTGGGAAGCTTACAGTTGCCTGTGAAGACCATGAGACCATGACAGGTTACAGAGATGGTTGATGGTTCGTGGTGCCTTTTGTCTACAGCTGTGGAAGCTATCCAGCTGCCAGAGAGACCATGACAGGTTACAGAAAGAGTGGGTGATGCAGAGCTATGTTTGTCAGTGACTGTAGGGACCTTCCAGTTCTGAAGACCATGACTGGTTACAGAGATGGTGGGTGGTGCAGAAATCCTTTTGTCCATGGTTGTATGGATCTTCCAGTTGCCTGTGAAGACCACGAGACCATAACAGGTTACAGAGATGGTGTGTGGTTCAGAAGTCCCTTTGCCCATGGCTACGGGAACCTTCCAGTTGCCAAGGAGACTTTGACAGATTACAGAGATGGTGGGTGGTACGGCTCTGTCTTTGTCCACAGCTGTGAAGGATCTTCCAGTTTCCTGTGAGACTATGAGACAATGACAGGTTATAAGGAAGGAAGGTGATGTGGATTGTCCACACTGTGGGGACAATCCAGCTGCCTTGTCCTGGTTTCAGCTGGGCTATAGCACCATGACATGGTATGGACTGGGGCTATGTGTGTTTTCTTAGATTTAGGTCAACACTCCCTGTCTGACTGGCAGAGGGGGAGGTCAGGAGCATGTCATGATCTGGTCATGTTCCTGTCCATAGCTGAGGCTGTCAAAAACAGGAGAATCAGCAACCAGAGCTGATACTCTCTGTCACTACAAGCAAACCCTGCTTCCCTGCGCAGGACTCAGCCTCAGGCCAAGGATGTCCATCCCGCATCTCCCAGAGAGGCCAAAGATACCCATCCTGGGCCAACCACTGACCTCCCTGTGACATAGGCTACCTCAAGTGTTCTGCCAGCTGTGACATGGCCATAGCATCACTAAGGTTCATGCCAGGAGCTCATGTGGGACCCAGCCCTCCCTTGGCCACCCAGGGAAAAAGGTTGGAGATCTCCCTTTGCCCATGGCTGTGGGGAACTTCCAGCTCCCTGCAAGACTGTGACAGGGTACAGGCTGCGGCTGTCTTTTCTGTCCTGTAGAGCATTGTCCGCTCTCTGGCTGAGTTCTGGAGGAGGTAGAGGACAGGAGCATGCTGTGACCTGGTCATGTCTCTGTCCAGGCATCCAACTGTAATACACAGCATAAGGAAGAAAAGAGGAGCAGCCTGCCTCCCTGGTCTCTTCTCCCTGCCTTCGTTCACATGCATACTCACCTGTCAGCCTTGGCTGGTGCAGCCTTTTTTATATCCATCTTGGGCTGGCCGTGTTACCAACCCCGGCGTGACATGGCCACCACCAGCATTCTGCCCATTGTGATATGTCCACAACATCACCAGCGCTAGTGCCAGGAGCTGGTGGTAGCCCTCTGTGACATGGCAATGACCTTCTGAAAATCAGGAAATACTATTTTACTGTGAGTGTGACTGGGCACCGGCAGAGGTTGCCCAGAGAGGGTGTGAAGTCTCCATCTTTGGAAACATTCAAAAGCTGTCTGGACATGGTCCTGGGCAACCGGCTCTAGGTGGCCCTGCTTGAGTAGGGGGGGGTTGGACCAGATGACCTCCAGAAGTCCCTTCTGACCTCAACCATTGTGTGATTCTGTGAAAACCCTGAAAATAGTTGACTAATGATTTCCCTCCACACTGCTATTCTCTTGACCTTGGTCTTGGGTCTTGAAAAAAATAATTTTAATGACTTAACACAAGAATTCTCTTGCAGAATCAGAGATATTATGCTGTCTGAATGCTCAAAATGCTTGAAGTGGAAGAGGTGTCTCTTTTTGCTGTTGGTTTTTTTTTCCTTTTCCTTTTTTTTTCCCCTCCCCAGAACTAATTTTTCTTGCCCACTACCTGACCTTTCAATCTGAGGACAAAATGCAGTTCCACAGACAACAATATTTATTATAAAGGCCTATGATTCATCTTCTAAGGACAGTCCATGCTGTGCAGTGAATTTGATCCTATAGAGATATAATACGTGAGCACTTCACCTAAAGGCTGCATGAGGAAAATGTGTATTAAAGCTTGTTTTCTTTAGCAACTTCTTTGCTCAGTGTTGCTTGAGTGCAGTGCTTGGGCCTTATGCAGATTCCTGGCTTTAAGGAAAACTAACTGGAGGAAAAACAAAATGCATCTTATCATGTGACATCATACTGATACGCAGATGGATCCTGAGCATGGATTGGCAATTTTGCATTCACTGCAAGAAGTTTTCTGTCACCTGAACTGAAAGAGTACTGACAGTAGTACAGGTAATCATTCTCTAGTACATCAGTATTAGCAAAAATTCCATACCTATATTGGACTGCAAAAGTTACTGCTAGCCAGAGAGCAATGGGGATGATGATGAGGGAAACGATTGTTGCTGTTGAGAACTCCTCACTCTTGAGCACAAAGTACTCTTGTGAGACAACCTCTTTGCTACACCATACTTTCTAACTCTCCTAGCAAAGCTTTTTTACTTTGTCCTTGTTCTTTGCCTCTCCTTATCTCTCTCCATCAATCATAATCTCCAAACTGACAGTGTAAACCTCTGTGTGTGACCTCCTTTTAGGCTCTTCCCCCTGCCAACCACAATGTTCTTTCAAAGCAAATCTCTCTAGCTTCTTCCTTGAGCTGTGCTCTGTCTTGACTTTGCTGTTCACTGACTCTGTTCCCTGGCTTCCCATTCAGTTACTCCTTTTCTGGTGTCAATCTCCTTTAATTACGTAGGCAACCCCAGTTCTTCCCGTACGGTTGTCTATCCTTACCTGACTTCAGTCCCCTCTATTTCCTTATCTCCCATCCTATTTCTCAACTGGATTTTTTATTTCTTCCTTCTCAATTTCATTCTTAAGGTGTTAGTGTAAACTGACCCTCCCGTGATACAGTGTTAGTCCTCTTTGAAATTTAATTGGGTTTTTTCCTTAGTTCTACCTAAATACTAAAATAGGGATCTTTATGATACAAGTAAAAGGGGGCTCTTGGTTTGATTTTTTTTTTTTTTTTTTTTTTAAGAGACGGAACTAAGAAACTTTTTGAGGCAACTCAAGGTTTGCCACTCTAACCCTATAAAAATTAATTTATATCTAGGGATTTGTAAATGTGCACTTTGGTTAATACAAGACAAGTCAGAGGTTTGAGAATCCTGAGCAAGAATAAAATGTTTGGTGACCTTTTTTACTGCCAAATTATAGCAAGTTGATTATGTGTGAAACTGGATTCCCCCAGATCCCACCAAGTTTTATCACGCAGATAGGATTGGTCAGATTATTAAAAGGAACATGCCCTGATTCACAGTCCCCTAATTCAAAACAGAAAATACCTTGATCATCTTGAAATAAATTTGCTAAGATTTGTTTTACATGGACTGACATCTCCCAGCTTTGTTCACAGAAGATGGGCAGAGGTAACCAAAAAGTGGGATATTACAAAGATGACTGCTGTCTAGCCTTAATTATCAGCAACTCTAGCAACCTCTCTAATGATAATGTGAAGGACACAAGGAATATATCTATGCAGCCATTTACAAACAGGTCCACACTAGCTTTGGCAATGGTCCCAGGCTAGCCAGAGGTGAGATCACTCACTCCAATATGGAATATGTATAGCTGCTTGACATGACACTACCCTGACTGTTCACTCAACCTAGCCCATTGACAAGGCTTTTTTAACACATGATCAGATGGCTATCTTACATTGCAGAGGTGTTACGTTCCTGGCCAGCTTGGAGCATGGGCAAAACAAGCTGGGGTCTTTTAATAAAGACTGGTTCAATTTCACAAGGATTGTGGCAGTGATGTAATAAAAAGCACAGCTTGTTCTGGAGAACCAGTGTTATTGTTAGATGAGGATCAAAGGACAGAACTAATTAACACATGTATTCTTAACTCAAGTGCTGTTTTACAGTCTTACAAAATGTTTTTTTTTATATCAAATGCCAAAGTTTATCCATGTGCTCTCAAAGCAAATGAAAAGGCCATTTCGGGAAGCTTAAACTCAAAAACTTTCCATACTGCAAGCCACTTAATCATGCACTCACCAGTGAGCATGTGCCATCACTGAAATCTAGTATTTGCTGAGTGACTTCCTTTTTTTAAAAAAATCTAAAATACAAATATGCATCTAGCAAAGACCGCCTTGGAATGAAAATCAGGGAAGCTAAACATGAATTTTATTGTTTCCATCAATCTTTATGTTGACTCATGCAATGTAAAGTGTCTTGCGTTCGTAATACACCTGCCAACTCTTTGCCTCTTCTAGGCAACTAACTGCAGTGGTAAAAATTAGAAAGGATAAAAAGTGGCTTTCCTATCAACAATATATTCAATAACTGTTACCCAATATGCCCGCTGTCATTTTGCCATAACAGTGCAGGATTCTTGTCCATGATCTTGTAAGAAGCAAATACATCTCTGAATCCCGAGAACACATTTGTTGGTGCCCTCTTACTACTCTAATTACTTTTCAGAACTGAATTGTAGAATTGAATTCTTCTTTGAGAAATCTCTCTTGGTATTTTTGCGAGCTATTTTTAGGTGTTGTAGTGTTGCATATAAAAAAAGTACTTGCTTAGACCTACCGTGGGACTCTGTGTACCATTCTCATTTGCCTTGTGTTGACACGATTGATATCCTCACTTACCAACACGCACACCACTGATACCTTCGAACTTTTTATTTTTCTCAGCCTGAAGATCAGAGGATTATTGCCTCAAACTGAACCATGTCAATATATGTCAATTAACTGCTATTTATTAGCTAATTAGCTAATATTATCTCTTCTTTATATAGTTATATACATACCAGTATCTTTAAGCTTTTTGTTACTGTAGTGATAAGGGATAAATAAGATCTTCAAAGCAAAAAAAGAGCTGTGGACAGCGGAAGTAAATTATGAAAGGATACTGTATTTATTATTTAAATTCTGAAATAGATTACTTTTGCTGTGTGACATACAGTCTATCTAAATATATGAGTAGAATAACAACTTTATATATTGCCAAAGAAAGCAATTGGACACTAGCTAGAGCAAGAAAAATAATAAATGTTGGATGGAAAATGGTTTAAGTCATGTTGATGTTCTAAATATATATTATAAAACTGATTGCTCTTATGTGCAGTTTGTTTTTAATTTAAATCCTTCCTCTTTCCCCTCAATGATATTACCATTTTTGGGCCCTATATGTTATTTGTTTTGCCAGTAAAGTGTGAAAAGTTGCTTTGGAAGAACTAACTAGTTCTAGGTACATTAGTGGACACAGGAAAAGAAGGACACAGTACAAGCTGAAATGTTTTGAGGAAAGAACATGACCAACAAAAGTATTTTTACTCTTTATACCATATTTTTCACTCCCTTTTCCTGCTGCAGGGGGGTGATCAGTGTAAGAAAAACTCATAGGGAGCACTGGAAGGAAAAGAAAGGGAAGGTGAAGAGAATAGGAAGAATGAAAGAGTATGATGCTTTTCTGAGAAAGCATTATTTCTCAAAGATTGACTATACCATTTATGATTGCCTAAGGTGACAAGGGATGCAGGTTTCAGCCGGGATCACTAAGACGTTAGTGATTCCTGGAAGCCCTTTGAATCCAGGAATTACTCCAAGCTAATGCTGGGGGAACAGCAAGCAGAATAGCTTTTCAGCGGTCATTTATTTTATTGCTTATGCTCTACGAATTTCTCTCCTAAGAAACACACTGGTATTTTATTTGATTTAAATGAGAGACATTGACACTGATGGTGAGCATACAGACCATTTGAATAAATTAGTAAAGAGGTTACTGCATCCATATGTGTGTTGCTTCAGGGATTAATTGAATCTATTCAATGAGGCAAATGCCTAGATTTAAATATCCAACAGTTTTGAGGAGATTTGTAGGAGCTGTCTGTGTTCAGAAAGGACATTTACCAGAGGAATCAAAAACTGTAATAACCCAGTACATTTTAAATCTGAGTCTGAATACTTGTTAACTTTAACATATATTAATGCTCTTTTCCATGAATAACAAACAAACAAACAAAACCAAAAAGGAATTTTTTGGTTTTAACTGTCCTTTGTTGGAAAGGTTGATGTTCAAGAAAAATCTCAGAAGAGTATAGAAGTGTTTCATGGATATTTTGAGTTACAAAGTCCTCTGGTGGGGGATTTTATGCAATGGTTAAGAGATACCTGGGAAGAAGCAGCTGAGTGTATGTCAGTGTATTCCTTTGTAAAGGAAAACTGATGAATGAATGTCAAGACTATTTGATTAATATTTTCAAAGGGCTGTCCGGGCCCAATCCTGCCAGGTGCCTATGGACCTCAACCCAGATGAACTTGAGGTTCTGGGCATGTTGGTGGTTTACCCTAAAGGGGTAGATAGCATTGCTAATGCTAGTCACTGAAAGAAAAGCAATAAAACCTGTGGTTCTGTGTTCTCTGTTTCATAATCTGTCATTTAAATTCTTGGAAATTCATGGAAATTTCACATTTTCCCTTGATTTCCTTCTTTCTTCTTATTTTTAAATTTTACTTCAGTCTTTTCTGTTTCTTCATCAATTTTTTGTGATATTTCAAATTTTTCAAAACTCAAACCAAAAAAATTTTCTACCAAAGTCTTCAGATTTTGTCTTATGACCCTTTCAAGAACCAAATGAAAGTGCCTTCATTTGCATGAGTCCCTTCAGGTCTTAGACTGTGTGTTGAATTGAAGAGTTTCTTAAAGTTTCTATAGGTAGAAAAAATCTCAACCTTTTACAATGATGTTAAAGAACTGGATGCCACTTAAAAAAAATAGAAATTGAAAGTGTTGGTGTGAAATGGATCAACTCGATTAACACAAAATCAGTTTCTGAACTTTAAAATTTGTAGGTAGGATTATAGGATATAAATCAGTGCTAGTGGCAATCAAGTGAATACCACAATCTGAGGGTTGTTTAGCAATTAGCCAAGTATAGCAAAAGGTGCTGCATTCATGGTAATTTCAAGTATTTGTGTCTGAAATTCTGTGATTAATTTGTCTCATTTTATTAATTTCTAACTCTGAAATGGAATAGAGAGCATTGTTTATGTGCTTATATGATTTTAATCTGCAGAGGCTATAAACATTTCATTTCAAAAAAATAGAAATTTTCCGTTCCAAATCTCTAGTACTAGAAATAGGACCTGGAATTGCTCCCCAGAAACATTTTGCTCAAACTGAGTGAGTTGCTGCTATGTTAGTGTTTGTTGATGAACAATTTCTTTAGGCAGGGCACTGTATAAACCCAGCAGTCAACTACTGTTGACTTCACTACAGCTACCTTTGTAGCAATTCTTTAGTGACATCATTTCAGGGTTTGTGGAGGAGAAAAAAATCATTAAATTTCTCATCTCTTTAAAAACCTAGCCTTCAAGAAATCTTCAAGAACCCAGTTGTTTGACAATATGTTTTTAAGAAAAAATGTAAAGAGGTGGTAGGACTTTTGGAAGGATTCAAGAGAATTCTGAAAGAATTATTGAAAGAAAACAAAAAAAAATGGATGAATAACAGCATGATTTTAGGAAGAGATATAGTCAGGTTTCACAATTGTTAGTATTCACATGAAATACCTGCTTCTGAAAGGCTTCTGCTGCTGGCACCTTTTCCTCTGAGCTGTCTTAGAGTAGCATAAAGGTTTCAGGTGCTTAGTGCTCTCCACTGTGGATGAACAGGAGGGAGGAAAGGTTTAGTTAAGAGAACTTTGTTTTGCCCACCATTTCTGCAACAATGCTTCGCAAGTAACCATAACTCCATGTGAACTCAAAATCTCAAGCTACCAAGCTGATATTAAGAAAAGTTAAAACTTTGTGGCAAGGGCTATATGCTTTACATGATGCATTTTCTGGTGATGTCATGCACAGAAAGAAGAAATCACAACAAAGCACTTCAACTTCAGTGAGCAATACCATGTCGTGGTCCTCTACACATTAAATAAAGCTGAAATTATAACCCTGATTTAGGTGGCAGGGCCATGGAGTAGAACCAAAGTGTTTCTATGGGAGGTGAACGGTCCTTTCCCAACTTACTCTTGGGAAATGTTCTTGGGCAATATCACCAAACACTGGAAATACACAGCTGGTGGTCAGGACAGCACAGATGTCATCAAACCGGAAAGTTTTGGGTTTTGTTTCTTCTTTTTTTTTTCTTGTATTTCCCAACAGGGAGTTGAGATAATAGACCTCTGACAAAGTGGCAATGCTCTGTTTTAACATTCATAGATTATCCCTATTTCTCTTCTCTCTGGATTTAAAAAGAAAAAAAGTCCTGGTTAATGATCATAATTATATTTGTAAATTCTTCAATATCACTTACAAAAATATCTCAGCATATGAGAAAGAAATATGTAATTTATGCAATTTACTTTTTAAAAAGATTATAGGTTTCTCTTTCTGGACCCTCTCATTGATTATAGTACCTGGCAGGGAGATTGCACCTTCCTTCTGCGTTTACATATTAAAGGACTAGATTTTTCACATACTCCTGGAGAACTAGTTAAAACATTTATTCTTATTAATGGTAATATGTTAAAATATTAAGGGCTAGCCTGGCTGTGACGATGTGTTTTGTTTGTGGTTATCAGACACCTTCAGCAACTGTTATGCCATGGCAATACTAAACTTCCCAGAAGAGGGGAGTGCCCTTTTTGAAGATTTGAGGTTTACAAGCTGCACATTGTAGTGTGGAGCAGTATTTTGATTCTGCTGCTATGGATGTGTTTTCTTTGTCCTGGAGTACAGACATGAACTTATGAGAGGGGTTTGTTTGTTTGTTTTTTTGTTTGTGGTTAGCTAAGTTAATAAACTTGCTGTGCAAAATCTCTGCCCGAACCTTTTCTTTATTTCAATAGTCTGAAAACAATGGTGTAATATGAGTGTAAAAAGAAGAGCAAGAAGGTATTAAATTGTTTATCTTTTTTTGTTAACCTTGTGTTGTCACAATTTGACTGCTCTCTAAGTTTACATTTAGCAAGGGAATAACACGTTTCAAGATTTGATATCTGAAATTAATTCCAAAAATTTCTGCTAGAAACTTAAAAGTGGATAGCTAGTAGTTGTTGACCAAAGAGTTATACTTTAACTAAGTGGAATAGTTTTCATTTGCAGTGATTATAACAACACTGTGAAACACTAGTGGAAAACTGAAAGTTGGTTTTTTTTTTTAGTTTGGTTTGCTTGGTTTGGCTTGGTTGGTTTTTTCTAGAGACCTTCCTTATTCCATTAACTGGTTTTTGTTTGGTTTTTTAAAAGTTCTTCAAGATAGGACTTGCTTGCATTTTGTTTGAGATTTTCTGGTGGAAAGAACATAACAAATTCTGATGAATTTGAAATCTATTCAACTTAGTAGAAAATAATGGCACTCTCTAGGACTTGAAATCCATGAAATTTAGTTAAAAAAAAAAAGTCACTCTCTGATAGAAAAACAAATAGTAAAATTTAGTATAGAAAGCCCTTGTAGTATTTAATTTAACAATATTTTCATATAATGTAACTGTCCCCATGTTTGAAACAATGTCTCAGTTAATTGCAAAAGAATTATAGTAAAGATGAATTTTATTGTTTATGGGAGTGGATTCAATAACCTTTACACTTATATAACATATGCTGTGCCCACCTCAATGATTTTTTTCTCATTTGCAAACCTAAGAAATTTTTTTGGTTCAGGTTTGCTCTGTACCTGATGAAAGCTTCAGGGTTACCAGTCTGATTTAATTAAACTATTGCCAATTTACAAAAATATATTAGAGGCTTTTGCTTCTGTTATTTCTCTCTTTAATCTTGTTTAGCCATGGAAAAGCCTCAGAACAGGAAGAGCTTTTTTCCAGTTGTAGCCTGTTTTTTTCCCTTATGTTTTTTTGCCAAACGGAATTCTCAGTCATTATCTCAAATCGCTCAAAAGATCTCTTGCAGTCACACTATTCCCTGGGAGGTTTTTTGTAGTTTTTTACTTATTTTCTTTTAGTTTCTGAGAATACTGCCAAGACTTTTGATTACAGTAATGAGTGGTTCCAGACTACCTACTGCTCACTTTTGGTCTCAAGGGAGCATTCAAACTTTTGAAAGTTACTTTTTGTTTTAATCTCTACAGGTTTCATCATTAACTCTCCTTTCAAGTCTCTCAGTACACATTATGATTTGGATTTTCAAAGAAGCCTGAATACCTTTAAAAGTTCAGCAGCCAGTTCCTTTTAATATCCCTTGAAAGTTTCTATCTGAATCTGTTTTTGTGATTACGGAACCTTGGTTACTTCAAGGGACTTTTCATTTTCACTTTTTCGTTAACTATCCAACTGTCCATACACAGTTGCCTTTTCATGCAACTTGCCCAGAGACACCTTCATTTTATTCCTCCATCACTTTGACTTGACTGTTTCACACCTCACTCCTCAAATAAACTCCACTGTGCCTTTTTTTTTCTCTCCTTATTTTTTCCCTCCCTTTATAGTGTCATTAGACATTTGTTTTTCATAAATTTTGTTTGATATTATTTACAAGAATTATATGATTACAGATGTGGGTTTATGAAAATGAAATTTCTATAGCTAGCAATAACATTTGGAATTAGGCAATGAAATGCCTTTAGATTTTTTTCTGCCAAACTATACTTAAACTATACTTAAGGTTGTTTTTTTTTTTTTAAGGTATCATATTTTTATTTGAATCCACATTAGAAGTATAGCCCTAGTCCTCAGTCTCTTCCAGGATGTGTACAGCACCGCTGCCAAGTGTTATTGAAAAGATCACTGTTGGCTTCCTGGGCTCCTTGTATCTGTTATCGCTTGGGGTATGAGTCAGGATTGGTTTATGTCTGCAAACAAGCTCAGATGACCAGCTCAACATGTGGGGCTGCCTCATTCCTGATCTTGCTAAATACTGAGTCTTTCTCTGTGCTGCAATATAAGAGCTAGGATGATGTAAGAATGATGACAAAGTGGCTCAAGTTTTCACATGGAAGCCCTCCCTGGGCTGGCTTCATTAGCCATAGGCTCTTTTCCATCATCAAGTTGATGAAAATGGCTTAATTTAATCATATTGGATTTTGCTAGAAAATGCTTGGACTAGTTTATATTTTTTTTTTTTTCCATCTGACTAATTTTTTAAAGCCATTAACGATTGTATTGCAGCTGAAGAAAACAGTTGTTGAAAACAACACCTGAAAAAATACTCTTTAGAGTCTTAACTAATTCCTAACTTATTTAAGTGTTGCATTCTGGCTAGCTATAACTTTATATTCTGCTCAGATGGTGTATGGGCGACAAGATGTAGAGCAGGAGCTATTTATTCAGGTTTCAGCAGTTTCTTAGAGATTCATTCATTTATTCTCCAACACTGTGGAGAGCTGGTGTTGCTGCAAAGAGGCAACTCTAAGAGTCCCAGAGGCAGAGCTCTGCAGAGAGAGCAGACTGATGCCGAGAGACAGCATCAGCAGCTGCTGGTGTCCTTGAGAAGCTGCTGCAGCTTGGCAGCTCCTTCCTTTGGAGGAGCACTTAGCCAGAGTCCCTGCAGGCTGCAGGATGGTTAGGTAGAGAGGGCACATGGGGAGATAATCACAAGGGTGAGAAAAGAGCTGTCAGGAAAAGGGTTCACGATGAATAGATACAAGCAGTTAGGTCTGCCTGCGATAGTTAGGAGTTGCTGGTCTAGTTTATGTATCTTCCTTCAGGAAAAGATGCCTTCTTTAGAATAATTACATCAGAAAACCAGGTATATTAGCTTCAGGTAAAGCTTTCTGACTCCCAGTTTTAAAATCTACTCTAAACAAAATTCTAGTTGTATGCTTTTATTTACCCATGAATCTTTCTTTGGGCTTCAATACCACCAACAGAGAGTTTACTTTTTCCCTCATCTATATTGATGGACTTCAGGTATTTCCTCTATTATATTAAATCCTACACTTATCATAGATAGTTTTGATTTCCTTGCTGCCTTCAGGCTTCTATCAGACAACACAGCCAATAAAGATGAATAAATATGATTGATTGATACTGAACATATAAAAAAATCACCTTTGTACTCTGGCATGGAAACTGATCAATGGGAACTCTACAAGTAGATGTTCAGCACACCTCCATAGGCCCAGAGCTTCATTAATGCTGATCTGTGTGTGCACACACAACCAGAGCTCCCAAAGGGACCCACAGTCAAACATCTATCAAATCAACCAAAGCATTGGACATGGAGTTCATGAAGGCTTAATGTCAGGGATGAGAGAGCAAATGAAATAGTATTTGATCTGACATGAAGTTAAAGTGGCAAAGGCAATATCTAATCCAGCATCACACATGACAGAAAAAAGTTAAACATTCAATCATTTTTAACATTTGAAGAAGCTGGAAGGAGGGGACCAATGCAAACCCAGTGCTTTGTGTCATAGGATTCAGCATTTGTGACCTAGTACTAGAAGACTTAAGGATGTATTTGCTGTATTATTGAACCATGCTTCTAGTCAAATTCAGGGACAATATAAACATAGGAAGACACTGTTTATCCCAATGAGTTTGAATCCTAAAGAATAGTGCAAACAAGCATGCATAGCAGAACACAAAGGAAACAGCTTTCATGACAGGGATGGGCTATCAAAGAGCCGTGTGATGATGGAGGTAGGATAGGTGATTGATACACAACCTGATGCTCCAAACTTCATTCCTGTGGGGATCAGTTGCAAGGCAAGTAATTGAGTAGCTACATGCACATTAGTGGAATGGGAAATCCCAACATCCTCGCTAGAAGTATTTCCTGAATCTACATATGAGTAAGATTTGGATGTGCCTAATCTGCTTCAGCAGTTTATCTAAATTAGGAAGTAGGACTCCAGGGCCTACTGTACCAACCCCCAACAAGCGGGCTAGGTACAGGCACTGTGTAATTTTGAAAACTGAAGCAGGGTCTCCTCTGAGAGGTTATCACTCATTTGTCATCACTCACTGACAAAAGGTCAGTGTCTGGAACATCTGATATGATTAGGGTTTTGAGGACCAAGGATAGTTTCTGTTACACCCTTTATTACACACAGCAACATCTTTGAAATGGAGAACAGTTTCCCTCAGATATATTGGAAAATATTGGTAATAGTCCGACATAGTGAGGTATTTAGTGTATTTGCCTAATTTTTTTCTTAGTCCTTAGAAAATTCTTGTGCATTCAATTTTCTACCAATAGCTGAGGTTTGGTAACTCATTATTTCCTTTTGGAAACTTTCCACATGATCTGTTACTGTTAAGAATTTGGGCCCTGTAATTCAGACTTTCCATAACAAAGACCTTTGTTGTGGTTTGTCTCTTTTTGAAAATGTAGTGCCTAGCTAAATTTCAACATCCTTCTCACCAGGTCACTTTAACAGTTCAAATTCAAGCTACCCTCCTCCAAACTGGCACTCACTCTCTCGGGTTTTTTTTTTTTCCTTCCATGATCTTCAGGCTCATAGCAAGAAGATAGATGATCATCAGAATTGACAGAGAAAAATTCTGCGTAAAAGATACAGTATCTAGTATGGGGATATATGGTGGCTTTTTTTTTTTTTTTCACTTCAAAGTCAAAATAATTTAGTTTGTTTTAATTGCCATAGCATATAACAGTTATGAGTATTTTCAGAACTCCCTTTATAATATATTTCTTATTATAAGTGAACAGTTTTATAGAGGAAGAATTGATCTGATAAGTATATCAAGTACTACAGAATGTGTTGTTTAAGCTAGACTGCTGGATATAGAGTACAGCAGCTGAATCAGGAATTTTAGTGTCTTCCAAGCCTTCATCCAGAAAAGTATTCCTATTATGGAAATCCTTATGTGCATGGTAAAATTATATGATGTACCAAGGATGAAAATGAGACAGTATACTGGTTTTGGCTGGGATAGAATTAATTTTCTTCATAGCAGCTCATATGGGGCTCTGTTTTGGATTTGTGATCAAAACAGTGTTGATACTACAGGGATGTTTTAGTTATTGCTGAGCAGTGCTTACACAGAGCCAAGGTCTGTTCTATTTCTCACATTGCCTTGCCAGTGAATAGGCTAGGGGTGAGCAAGAAATTTAGAGGGGACACAGCTAGAACAGCTGACCCCAACCAACCAAAGGGATATTCCATACCATATGACATCATGCTCAGCAATAAAAGCTGGGGGAAGAGGGGACGTTCAGAGTTATGGCATCTGTCTTCCCAGGTAACCATTACGCGTGATGGAGCCCTGCTTTCCTGGAGATGGCTGAACACCTGCCTGCCGATGGGAAGTAGTGAATGAATTCCTTGTTTTGCTTTGCTTGTGTGCGTGGCTTTTGCTTCACATATTAAACTGTCCTTATTTCAACCCATGAGTTTTCTCACTTTTGCCCTTCTGATTCTTTTCCCCATCCCACTGCAGGGAGAATGAGGGAGTGGCGGTGCAGGACTTAGCTGCCTATTGGGGTTAACCCACAACAGACAGGAAAAGATGATGTCTTTTATTGGACCAGCTGAAATAGCTGGAAAAATCATATAGCCCTACAGAACTTAAAACCTATATTTGCATCTGAAATATTTTTTGTTTCTGTTCTTTGGAGTTTTTCAACTCTGTTGTTACTTCAGGTGACAACAGAAGCAGTTAAAATGCTCTTACGGGCTCTATTAGTCTCTCAACCCACAGCAAACAGTATCTAAAGGACTTCCTGCACTTGAGATTGTGCCTTTGATTACTAATCCTTAATAGATTTTTCTTCTATAAACTTCTTCCACTGCTTTTTAAACTCCTGTAAAGGTTTATCATCCACATGCCCTTGTGTCAGAGGTTCACAGTTTAGCTATGAGCTATGAAGCATTTCTGGGTTTTTTTGGTGGGTCGTTTTTAGCCAGATTACTTTGACATCACTAGTCTTTATTGGACTAGTCCTTCCTTTTTTAACTACTCAATGTCACATATGACTCTACAGCAGTTTTTTTACACTGTTTTAGTTGTTTCTTTTCCCAAGCTGAATAACCCTTGTGATTGTCCTTGATTATTCTCTCTAATTTTTCCTTACATCCTTTTTGAGATGGTGGTGGTGGTAGTAGGAACTGCAAAGAACACCTAGGATAGTTTTATACAATATCATACAATATCATAATATTTGCTGTATTGTTTGCCTTTTCCTTTTTCAGGTTTTTATTTTCTTTTTTACTGCTCCTGAGTATTGAGCTGACATTTTCATTGAACTATTTATTACAGGCCCATTCTAAAGATCTCATTTCTGCGTGGCAAAAGTAATCTCAGAGCTCATCACCTTGTATGTAAAATTAGGATTGTTTTTCCTCATGTGCATCACTGTGCATTTACCTACATTAATTTCATCTGCCATTTCATTATCACTTCATTTCTTCTGCAGTTCAGTTGCCCTTGTTTTTATTACCTTGAATAACTATAACCAGCAAATTTTTTCTCGTCATGGCTTCCTCCTCCCTTTTTCCAGATGATTTATGAAAGTGTTAACAGTCCTGAAACAGCAAAGATCCTGTATGACTCCACTTTATTTATTAGCTAAAAGAATTTAAAGTTCAACCACTGAAACTGTATTAGACTATTTATGTATTTCCTTGTTGAATTTTCCCACTTCTTTAATGACACAGGTGCTGAATTTTATTTAGGTGATCATGTATTTCTTAAATACCAAATTTTTAACAACCTTGAGCAAATATGGTCAGTCAAGGATATAATTTGACAGACTTCCTTGAACCATGTGAAATTTTTTTTGCTTAGCTGGACTCTTAGTATTTTTTACAGGGACAGTTTTAGCCTCATGGTTCTCCAGAGGTTTTATTGATGTGATGTGATATGATGTGATATGATATGATGGGAAACAGTTATCAACAATGTAAATTTAGAAGTACATGTAGATAGCTAGTACTAGCATTCATTATGTGTTCAGTTTTCATATTGTGTAGTTGTAGACAATGTTCGTGTGGGTAGGTTGATCCATTAGAAAGACTTGAATGATGATTTCAGAAGCATAATGATACTTTAAAGAAGAAAATGTCTCCTGATCTAGAGGTCTTAATAAATTAGATGGACTTAGGAAATCCATAGACACCAAATTTAAAATTTTAGATTCAATTGCAAAATTGTTTATCTAAAGATTGTTACATCAAGGGATGCATTTATGTACACATTTTTGCTGATAAACCTTGCAATATGTGGTAACTGTAACAATACAAACAGAGTTTATGTATCTGTTGATTACTATATTTGACTGGGCAATTTTGAAAACTCTGTAGCTAAGACAAATGATGAATGACACTCGGAAGGATCCTTAGAAGGATACTTAGAAGGAAAAGCCCATGAAAACCCCAGGAAACTTTGGGAAAGAAATGCAGAAATATAGCAGGGGAGTAGAGGGTAAGGCTTAAGTGAAAGACTGTCCAAGATCACAGAAGTAAGTTGGAAAGACACAATAGCTGAGAAAGTGGGCAAAGACAGCATGAGGAAAAAGCCCTTCTATCACACCAGAGGATCTGAACTCAGCCAAAGATCACTCCAGTAGAGCTATTAAGTGCACTGGAGAGGTCTTGTGAAACTCTGGTTTATAAATGTGTGTACATGAATGTGCAAGAGGTGTGTGTGTATTATGCAACATCTATTCTGAAAGAAGCAAATTTAGCCTGTCATTGAGAATGAGCAGCGTGGCAGACAGATTGCAATGCATCATTTCCATTAAGGGGTCAGTGATTCTGAAGATAAAATGTAACCAAAGGGCCAAGGGAATAAGTGCTGCAGGATGGTGAGATGCAAGGAATCTTAAAATACGTGGGATTCTGGAAAACCGGCAAGTGCCTAAATATGTAGATCTTGAACAGATCTGTGACAAAAGATTATCTGAAAAGTCTTTTAGAAGTACTTAGTTTGGCTGTTTTTCCTATAGGCAAGAGTATGGAATAGGGCACATAATGACAATTTCAGCCAGTTTGGATCACAGCTCAACACCAGGGCTGTATTTCTGGATGACAGATGATTCATGTTCTATAATTTTTTAGCATTTATACATCTGGGTTTCAACACAGCATTTGGCACTTTTGATTGCACCAGATTAGACTGTTACATTATAGTTTGACTCAGAATGTTATTTTAAAAATATATATATTAAATTCGTTGAATTTGGCAGGTTCTCAAAACTTTACAGTAGCTCTCTCTTGTAAGGCTTTTCTGTTTGCAAGTAGAACATGTCAGATAATATCTGAAAATGAAGATTTAAGGTGGTCATAATCTTATTTGAACAATAGAAATAATCACATTAGGCAAATGCTCTAAGGATGATAGTTTCAATCCCTGTAATACTTTTTTGAAACATGCTTTCACACCAGGGGATGGTGAGTGCATTTAGTGAAAAAAAATGAAAGGAATCTGAAGATTCAAGTCTTTTTTGTTTTTATTGTGTTTGAGCAAAATTCATTTTAAGGTCACCGGAGTTTGCCCAAAAAATTATCTTAAAAATCAATCAAGGACATTGCTGTCTGTTGTTAACACTTTTGCAGAAACAACAGAAGAGACAAACAGAAAAATTTTATGTCAACAATAATATTTTCATTAAGATTGAAGCACTCTACAGGAACATGCTGAACTCATTAAAATTTCAGAGAGGAAAGGTCACTATCTTTTTTGTTTCTATACGACATTAAAAGGTTAGATTTAAAACTGCATGTATATTACTGGTGCTGATGTATGTTGCATCTTGTCGTTACTTTATTTTTATGCTATCAAAACAAAGTAGTTTTTCATTATCAAAATGAAATAGTCTGTTGCTTCAAAATAGAATTATTTTGGAATAATCAATATGCAGTGACTATTTCAAAATCACTGAACTGACATACATCTGATTTGCAGTGGTTTTTACACAGTGTTTAGGGTTTTAGGTTTGGAGGGTTTTTTAAGCTGTTGGAGCGTGTTCCCTGTGTTTTATGGGACACAAACTCTTTTCTGCTCAGTTCTATGTGGACAAAACTGAATATTCAAAATATTTTCTGAACTCCTATAGATTTCATAATATACTTAAAATTAGTAGAATGTGCAGAAGATGACTTACAGTCTCAGATCACAATAACAGTCTAAAATTGCTGCCTGTTATAGAGAAACTCAGAGAATGAAGTCCCCAGGACTTTCAGTGATTTTTAAGGGTTTAAAAGTAAAGGATTTTCTCTGTACAACAACATCTGTTTGACTGAGATATTTATTCCATGAAGGCATCCTGTGTTGGCTTGAAGGCAAAAAGATTAGAAAAATTCAGAATTCTGCTATGACTGGCACTTTGTTTTGATAGCTGGCCATATTTCCTATTAGAAATTTGTGTGTCATTTGCCATTTGAATTGGCCATTAGCTTCTAAACACTCATTCTTGTCATGTCTTTTTCTGCTAGACTGAACAGTCTTTTAGTACTTGGTATTTTTAGTAACTAATGTCTGAAGTATTTATACATTTCAGTCACAGCACCTCTTAATATCTTTTTTGATAAGTGGATTGAGCTGTAGGTGTCTTCTGCAGAAATGCATTTCTCTACCTCTCAAGTAATATTTGTGACTCTCTTCTGTCTTCTTTCCAGTTTTCCCATCTCTTTTTTTAAAGTGTGGACTACAGAACTTCATATATTACTCTCATATGTCTCATTAATATCACATACATCTAACCACTGTCTCCTTCTTTATACAGCCGCAGATCACGTTGTCACATTTTGCAGCAGAATTGCATTGACAGTTTGTGTCAAATTGCCTATATGCTGTACATGTGCTCTTTTCAGGATACAGTCTTAATTCTGCCAATTATCATAGAATCATAGAATCATAGAATCATTAAGGTTGGAAAAGACCTCTAAGGTCATCCAGTCCAACCGTCAACCCAAAACCACCATGCCCACTAAACCATGTCCCTAAGCGCCTCATCTACACGCCTTTTAAATACTTCCAGGGATGGTGACTCCACCACTTCCCTGGGCAGCCTCTTCCAAGGCTTGACCACTCTTTCAGTAAAGAAATTTCTCCAAATGTCCAATCTAAACCTCCCTTGGCACAACTTGAGGCCATTTCCTCTCGTCCTATTGCTAGTTACTTGGCAGAAGAGGCAAAAGCCCACCTCGCTACAACCTCCTTTCAGGTAGTTGTAGAGTGCGATGAGATCTCCCCTCAGCCTCCTCTTCTCCAGACTAAACAACCCCAGTTCCCTCAGCCGCTCCTCATAAGACTTGTGCTCCAGACCCTTCACCAGCTTCATTGGCCTTCTCTGGACACGCTCCAGCACCTCAATGTCCTTCCTGTAGTGAGGGGCCCAAAAC
>VZTQ01001021.1:74543-97605 GCA_013400755.1 Pelecanoides urinatrix
TTGGCAAGCTCCTCCGCCAGCTCCCTCAGTACCCTCGGGTGGATCCCATCCAGCCCCATAGACTTGTGAGGGTCCAGATGGCATAGCAGGTTGTTAACTGCTTCCTCTTGGATTATGGGGGGTTTATCCTGCTCGCCATCCCTGTCTTCCAGCTCAGGGGGCTGAGTACCCTGAGGATAACTGCTCTGACTATTAAAGACTGAGGCAAAGAAGGCGTTAAGTACCTCAGCCTTATCCTCGTCCTCAGTAGCAATGCTCCCCCCCACATCCAATAAAGGATGGACATTCTCCTTGGCTCTCCTTTTGTCATTAATATACTTGTAAAAACATTTTTTTTTGTCTCTCTTCTCTCATTTTTTGTTGAACTCTGTTCCTCAGCATATAAATTTTCATTTTGCAAAGCTAAATTCATTTTGTTTGAATCCGTTCAACCCAGATCACTATTTTCTGCTATTCATTTTGTCTTTGTTTGTTTTTATGGTGCAAGTGTTCGGTTGATGCTTGCGTAGATACATCTGATCAAAATGATAAATAAGACTCTGGTACATAAAACTGTATATTTTAAAGGTGAGCTTTTTCAGAAAATAAAAACTAAACCAAGTACTTCTGCAAATCCTGTTCTGTTATTTTCAAGTTCAAAAAGTGCAGTCCCACAGCTTTGAGTCACAAAGTTATGGAAATCTTCAGGTTTCCACATGAACCTTCTGGTTCACACATGAATCTTCAGGTTCCCAGAGAACACAGCAGGACAACCAGCCTAACATACAGAGGCACATTGAGAAAAAAAAAAAAAAGAAGCAGTGGGTAAATGTGAAAATGAATTTAATTTCAAACTTGCTTTTGCAATGAAATATTTGATCATGGTTTTAAACTATTTTGTGCATTTCTTGTACTTTTTCACTAGCCTTTGGTAAACATAACAATAAAATGAGGCATGTCCCTTTTTTCCAATTTTGCTTCCCTATTTTGCTATTCATTCCTTTACTAAGTGACAGTAGCAAAGAAAAAAAATATAGGACATAAGTGGAGCAGTTTTCTCACACGTGTGAAGAAATTATAATTTATTACAACCACTATGGTTGCAATGTTTATTTCAAACTTTAAATCTTGTGTAACTTTTTTAAGATTCTAATTTTGTTGGAAAAATAAAAGATAGACTCCCCAAATGAGGTCTAACTTCAGCCAATTTGATCAGATGTCATGTCTGAGCATTAGATAAATATGAAGGGAGTAGTCTTGGACCCCTTACCACTGACAAACCTATTTCATATAATCTATTGGTTCGAAGACATGTTTTATTTTATTCCTCTTTCACTTGTCTCTGTATCCTGTGTTTTGCCACCACTTTTATCAAAATATCTCCATGCATTTTACAAAATGGTTTTGCTTAGTCTCAGATCTAGTCCTTTTTCACAATAAATAACCATAACAAGTGACAGATGTTTCCTAAATCACTGTTGTGGAATGTAGTGATTTTGTCTGTACAATTTTTGAATTCTCAGTGAGATACTGTGGATGCCCTATCTATCTGTTTCAACTTTCATCTCCCTTAAAAATATGCCCTTCTTAATCCAGTTGGTTACACTTTTTCTCAGAGTAAGAGTTATCTCAGGGGGTGTCTTAGTGTCATTAAAAGAAGATGGACTTTTATTCACATACAAGCACCCAGGACAAAAAGTAGCTTGTCAGGAGATAAGTTCTTAGCAATTAAATTATCTACATGAGTCTCTGAGTACCTGAGTAAACTGATCTGGACCTGACAAATAATATTATAATACGTGAGGATTTTTACTATAATTATTGAGCAGAGCTTCTCTTTGTTCATGATAAAGGAAGATACTTCACAAGCTTAGAGAAAGTTTGCTCCTCAAAATACATGGAGTAAAACCCTGAATGTGAGCTAAGGAAGAAAGTTTGTTTCCCTATGATCCATTTGCTCAGTTTTTATCTTTCAAGTAAAGAGTAATATTATGTTAAAAAATGTTGTGCAGTCTATGTAGCCAGACTATTTTTCTTCCTTGCAAAAAGATGAAGTGGACAACTGAAAGCCCATGCTCTCTGGATGTGCCAGGGACCAGGCAATGGAGTAAAGCTGAGCAATTATAAGATTTCAGCTCACTGGAGCAGGAGACTATGCAAATAGCCTGTGCAGTAAGAGGTAGTGCCTGCACTTTGCTCAGACTCCATGGTCTAAAAGAACAAGATGAATCCGAGTAGAGAACCTGCTGGCAGGAGTCTCAGTGTCTCAGCAAAACATTACCAGGCTCTGCCACACTAAGTGACAGCAGAACCCAGGCTTAATATTTCTGTGTCTTAACTGTAAAATGATCACCATATTTACTGTTTGAAATCTGAATTTCTTTTTATTAGCTGAATTGTTGACACCATATATGCAACAACATGTGTTGACAAGTGTATGTGCTGTGGTCTTTTAATGATCAAACTAAGCTGTTTCCAGCTATTTCCTTAGCTTCTCCTGTCTTGTAGAGTGGCTGCAGTTCCCATGTTGCATTCTTGGTGATGAACCTGACAAAAGCATTTTACAGACAGGCAACTAGTAAGTTGCCTTTCTGAGTAGTGCTTAAGGAGATGTTTACCTTTATGTAAAGTCTTCACACAGTAATGTCAATGGGTTTTTTTGTTGCTTTCTTTGACGTTGGATTTTTGGAAATTTCAAAATAATTTATTTAAAATTCTAAATAAATTTTTGGAAATATTAAGTTGAGGTTTCATGGGGGACTTCTGAATGGTTGCTTTTTTGATGGGTCTTAGCCAACTTCATGCTGGAATAGGTGAAATCTTGCCCAAATGAGGAAAGCATTAAAATTTCACTGAAATGGAATTGGTGACTAATATTCTACTTTAAAAAAAACTAGCTACCTGTTGCTAATCAGAATGGACAAACAGTTTTATTTTCTAATTTTTCATCCATGCATATTACATAACACTATATTTGTTACAACTATTTTTATTGCCTTGAAAAGATTAAGACCTCAGTTGACAATGACAGCAGCTGATAAGTCAAAGCTTGCCAAATAAAACGCAGACATTTTGAAATTTCTTTTAGAACATCAGGTTTATCCTTCTGCTGTGTGTTTTAATGACATTAAAAGGATTTCTTGAAGCACTTAATGCAAGTCCATGGTGATTCTTTTGCCTTTAAACCACAATCTGTTCTCTTCTGGGTTCATCTTCAAATATAGAATCCCACATGTCTACCTTGTCACAATGATAAAATGCAAAGTATGAACAAATTACGTTAGACCTAAGCATAAAACAATTCTATTGCCTTCTATAAAACCAGCTGTTGGGTAATATTTCCTGTGTTGTGACAATCTAATGCAATTTAAGGGACACATTTCTTTTGGAATAAAATGTCAAGAAAGAACTTAAGAACACACCAAGAAAGAACTTTTGGTACATTTGGTAGGCATTACTAGTCAATTCTTAAAACACACAATGTTTTTCAAGTTAAAATAGTCATTATTTTAAAGTTAGAATTGGGATGGCATAGATTTTTTGCAGTAGAACACTTAGAAATAAAACACAGTTTATGAACAAATGTTTGATATCACCCTTTTTTATATCAAAATTTCACTTCTGTTCTTTGAATTTTTGCCTTCTGTGAGATGTTTATTGAAGCCAACATGACTTAGAATTTTAGATATATGTATCTATGAATATGAATAAATATTCAGCCTACCCTAGAACACAGCTTCATCCTGAGTTGTTCTTTGAAGGTAATAACAAGGTTAGTTTATTTTGCTTTAGGACATGCTGTCCTCACATATCCCAGCAGTATACAATTTTTTTCTGCATTAGAATTTAATCAGTAATAGTGAAATTAAAGGTATTAGATAGATCATGTGAACATGAGCATATATAAGAAGCTTACATAGAGTCTCAGTTAAATTAGTCTCTGGTTTTCTGCCTGTGGTTACCATAATTCTATTTTCTCTTTCCTTTTTCTCCCTCTACACATTTCTCACTTGGAAAATGGAGTATGGAGATATCACATTCTATACAAGTGAGAGACCATGGGATGAATGTTTATTGAAACTATTCATTAATATAAAAACAGCACTTTTCCACAACAGGTGATACTATGAAAAATCTGCCAATACCCTTTGCAATGTTTCATTTAGAAGCCAAAATACTCAACTGAATTGGGATCTCCCATTTGAGGATCTTTAATTGTTTTTACCTTCAGGCTATGCTGGAAGCTATAACATCTAAAGTGGCCGTGTCTCAGATGTACTCTTTTCCTTTCTCATTGTAGATGATAAGTGTTATTTTTTCAGTAAAGAAAAAAAAATAAAAGGAAATGTAAGATGTTTCTTAAAAAAATAGTATTCCAAATTTGTTCATCAACATTCATAAGTTTTCCTAAAAACTAGGTGTTGCGGTATTTATGTTCATCTTTTATCTAGTTCCTTGTAAAAGATGACCCATGCTTCAAGTCACAAAAAGAGGGTTTCCAAGACTTTTGTAGTATAATGACAACATAACTTTGTAACAGGCCAGACCTTATTTGTGAGATGCTTCTCTTCTTCCCTGTTTATTTTTAAGACTTGATTGAACACTGACTTAAAATGAATTATCAGATCATTGAACAAAAGTTACTGTTATCTCTTGAATAATTCAATCAATAGTATTCAACCAACTATAAAATTAGTCAATCAGCAAAATATTTGTCAATCTATTCATCCATAATTTTTTAATTCTAATCTTAAATAGTATGCAAGAATTTATCTTCTGTTTTAAATGTATTGGTATGCAGATAAAAGGAGTATTCAATATAAAATTTTTAAGAAAAGAATGTATGTGCTTGATGATTGAATGGTTCCTTTTAACCTTAAAATTGCTCAGGATACTAATATTTCTGTGTTCAAATGCAATCCATTTGAATGAAAATAATTTTTTCTATTAAAGTAGAACTCTAAGTAAAACATGTTAACCTGCAGAGATACATTTAGTTGGTACAAACTATGCTGTAAACATTCATTCAAATTTTTGAGCAGTAGTTCATTAGAGTTCATTGTCAGTTGAAAACTATTATAGACATGTTTTGGGGTAAGGACTGAAAAATACCTATTGTAAAAAATAGAAATTGTATGATGGCTTCATAGATAACAATAAAAGAAGAGTGGGTTTTTTCCTCACCCATGGACTTAGCATTTGAGATTACCTGTTCAGAGAATTTTGGCACAAGTGTGAAAAGTCCTGTATATTTTGGGTCAGGTTTCTTTCATGTATGGATGTTAATGGATATTCATGAAAGCCAGCTGAATCTTCATGCTCTATGTGCTTATACGTTAGGTGAAAAAAAAATCTTGCCATTGCTAGAGCAAGACCTGCATCAAGACCTAGGTTTTCTTTAGTCAGTTGTCTGTAGTTGGTGCTTGATCCAGACATAGCTAACCATCCCACATGCCAGTAACAGGTTCCTATGCATCTCTTAAATTGTTAGTGCATATTTTTTGTAAGACCAATGCCTGTGCCTGCATACCTATATATAAAGACAAGGGCACTTGATTTGATCGCAACATTAAGCCTCATTTTCCTTTGGGAAGTACTGTAGATATATATACTAGCTTTCCTGAGTTCAAGAAATATTTTGTTTCACTTGTGCACAATGCAGTCTTAAAAACTGGGGTTTGTACATAATGCAGGATAGATATTATTCATGTTTCTATGAAAATAGATGCTTCTGACTAACAAGGCTGGAAGGAACTGTGAACTGCTTCATTCTCTCCTGCATGCTTCACTGCTTTTCTTATAAAGTGAGAATAATGATTTCCTACCTTGCTTTTCATAAGAGTTTCACTGAACTAAATGCTTGTAATACTGTACCATACTAGACGCTGTGGTGGTAAGCTCCATTTACTGGACCCTCCTCTCAACTCGAGATTACCAATACCAGAGTCATAGCCCGTCTTTACTTTGCATGGAGGTACATGCTAGAGTAAGTCTTAAAATCCCAGTCCGTTAACCACTGACTCGAGGGAAGCATGCTAACAATCCCTCTCAGCCTGACTTATTCTCAGTGAGACATTGGGGTGGGCGAGCTGGGCTGGATTCAGCACCCAAGCCCAATTCCTGCAGGTTGGGCGTAGCCAAGGAGTCCCAGAAAGAGGACAACTAGCTCATACTCAGCCCTGCAACAGAAGCACAGGGACAGGAAAGGTACACTTATTATAGTTCCAGATAAACTTTAATTTATTCAGTTTAATGTCACTGATGATCTCTTCAGCAGTCCTCTCCCCAGTTATTCTGTAGTCCAAACAAATGGACTTATAAACAGAAAATAACAATTTGTGGGACTGACACACATTTGTCTGCTAGTCACCAGCTCTGCTCATGTGCATTTCAAAAGCCTTTTCTGACCAGTGCTGACATATGGAGCTGCTCAGGGATGAATCACGAAGGAAACATATGGATTAAACATTTATGGCATTAAGATTCCTACTGAAGCAGAAGGTGGCCTGTGTAGGCCTATAGGGATGATTCACAGATAGTCACCCCTGTGTTTTCTTGAGGGTGAAGGGAAACTTCGTTCTATTGAATGTCTTATTTGCAAGCTCACCAGTGCTTTTATATATGTTTAAAAAGTTCATGATAAGATTGCTTGGAGAAAGGCAGCGTGACCTGGTAATTAAGGTGAAGGAGTAACTTGTTTACCGATGGCACTCCTTCAAACCATGCTGATCAAACCTCCCATCTTTCCAGATGCAGAGCTACCAAAGCAATTTTATGTGCAGCAAGGCTACAGATTTATGTACCTTTCCCAGGCTGTATTCTTTTTACCAAAGTCATCTAGTCTCTGGCTGTTCAATTTTTTCAAAAAGCCTGCTTAATATCTGACATTCTTTTTAAAAAGTTATGCAAGAAATTTGACTGGAAAACAAGTTGAGGACTCTACCTTCCACTGAGGATATTGCAAGCTGCTAAGTTAAACCAATGAAAACTCTTGTAATTAAGGCCAGTGCTTTTTTACACAGTAAGCAATCTGCAAAGCCCACTTGCTCCTGCTGTGGTGGAAGTGGCTGAAACAAGGAAAGGGCAGTGATGAATACACTGTCTGCACTTGCTGGTCCTCCCATCTACTCCCTGCTTTCCTGTTGCTGTGGGGATGAAATGGCAGGCCCTGCGAGAGTGATTTTCAAGTAGCTCTGAACTGGAATTGTTATTTCTGCAGCAAACTAAGCACCTTTTGACAAGGCAGCTATTGACGTTTGGCATTTTTGTAGCAAGAATGCATAAATTCAGAAGCTGTTTCCTTTCACCTTTCAGGAAAATCATAGCTGACTGTGAAAAACTGGTGTAACAGATGTATTATAAATAGGAATACAATGCACGTGGTTAATTCTTAGCTAAAAATTTCATGAAACTTCTTTTATATTGTCGTATATGCATATAAGCTATATATAGTTCATGTTCATACTGTATATGTATATATGCATCTAATTCATATGTACTACTCATAATTCAGCCACATAACATGATGCACGTTCATTACATATGCTGTGAAGGTATGTGATAATCATAATCATTTTAATTTAGCTTCCATTTTTCTTTCAGAGGGTTTCTTGTCGATTTTAGTTACAGTCATGTTATTTCTTTCAACAAAAATAAATTCCCTGAAAAGTTTAGGGATGAATAAAGTAAGTAAAAGTTCAGATTAATTTTTAGTTAATTAATTTGTCTGAAAAAAGGCAAAGAGTTTTTTATAGTTCATTGACTTAAAAATGTTTCTGGCAAGATTTGGTTTTAGTGCTATAAGTTTGGCTTTCTTTTTTTTAAAAAAAAAAAAAGAAATAATTTAAAACTCACCCCCAATAGTGCCACAAAATTAAAACCATATTATTTTAGCTTGTCTGCAACAAATTGTTTCTCTCAGTTTTTACCGGCATCTCAAAAATCCATTTTTCCAGCACTTTTTCCAAAGCATTAGTTGCAACCTTGAAATGAGATCCACATTCTGATGAGGACTGCTAAACTCTGTTAAACTTCCTCCAAAGATCTTTCAGTCTTAGCCTTTTTTAGCATCCTCTTCTTTAGTAAGAAAAGATAAGCAACAAAGCAAAAATGCTTAGATCACATAGGCATGTACTACTATGAATTGTGAACACATAATATAATTATTTTGGAGGTGTGATGGTAGAAACAGTAATTTGGTTTATACTTATTTATTCTATACTAATTTATTCATGTCTTTATCGCCTGTCCCTGGATAGATGCTGTAAAAGAGAATTTTGCTTACATAATTGAGAAAGTCCATTTGATTTAAAACAGCTGGACTTTGTTTGCATAGATAAATAGATACCTTCCCTTCTAGAGAGACCAAAAGCAGTGAGTTACGGCCACTCCTGGGCTGGAGGTGGTCATCTAGGACAGGAAGCTATTCTACTTACAGAGCACGAATAAGAAAACAGTGGAGGGGCCAGAAACATCTTTCTAGCTATAGTCCTCCAAACAAACTCTCATGAATTTTTTCTGCCACAACTTCTTGATCCCTTCCAGCTCTCCAACACAGGTCTTAAGAAATGAACCATAGTCCTCCTCTCTGTTTTTGCCTCCTTTGCTTTTCTGCAGTTACATTAGAAGTGAATTTTACCTGTATAGCTTCAACACCTTGAGGTTGCTCTAGTTCTACTGACCTAATAAGCAATACCTGCTATGTAAGGCAAGTGATACATGTTTCTGCTTTGCCATTTTGGCCCAGCACCCTGAAGGACTGTATGCTAGACAATGGTTGTTGCAATTAACTCCTTCTTTTATGTACAGTTGATCATAAATTGACTCAAATTGTAAGTCACTGAATTTGTGGTCAAAGCAGATGCTGGTTGCACCCATAAAATAGAAGCAGGCTAAGCAAGATATAATAAATATATATTAATATAATTAATAATGTGCCTTGAACCCAGACATAAACATACTAAATAGCATAGTGTAGACCAGGGTAGGTGTGTAAGTACTTTGTAACATCATAACACTATTAGTAGCATTTTGTAACAGTTAAGCATAAACCTATAAATAATAGTCATAACTGCAGAGGGGCAAATGAAGATTTGTAGTAAAACTGCACAGATCAGGTACTGGAACACATGTGCAAGTAGTAAACTAAGGATGTAGGTCAGACATGAAAGATATCTAATAAAACCAAAATAATCTTACAGAGCTTGGTGGAATCAAAATAATCCTGGAGAATAAGTGAGAAACACCCTTAAAACCAAAAAACCCAAAAAGGTTCAGCTATTTCAAGAGCATATGAAATTGCCCCTTTTCCTTTGAACAGAGAACACAAAACAGCAATCATGAGCAAGGAAAAGATGAAGAAGAAAGAAGTAATCTCAGTTCCATCATCCCTTCTCAAAGACCTTTAAGCACTGGCCACCTTGAATTTGGGCACTGAGGCCGTCAGGGACCATAGCCATCATCAGCATCAACTGCATCATATTGTATACTCACAGCTAATTTAGGATAAACTTGTTCAGAACTAATTATTTGAATATATATGGAAGTAATTGATAATGAGTAAGAACAAACAATTAGCAATGTGTATTGCCAATGAATGTCAATCTAGCAATGTATTGTTTCCAAGTTTGAAACTGGCCAAAGTTGTCAGTCTTTTAAACACTGCTATCACAGTGATCTCTAATTCTCTTAACTGAGATGTATATATTTACATATATATACATAAATATATATATATGTGTAATCCGTTGCAATAAGTTCAAGACAACTATGATTATGAGTCATGATAGGAAACATTGCTAAGAAACAGGGTGTGTAAGATTGAGTTTAAAACTCTGCTAGTGATGTAGCTTCTGGTTAACTAGGAATGCAGGCAAAGTGTGTGTAGGTCTGCTTGTGTAAGGCTGCATAGATACACTTCAGGCATGGTGCATTTTCCAAGGCAGTTATGCCTCCTATCCCTGATATATCAAAAGAACACTGATGCGATACAAATCTTTGCACAGCAGCAAGAATGTTATAAATAACAATCAAACAGATATGATTTAAATATAGCTTGTGTTTTCAATTTGTCTGAAAAAGATCTTGGACTGGGAAATCTCAAAGGAAGCAAAACCAACAGAAATCTACCAAATCATAGGTTTTTTAACGTGGCTTCTTTTGATAAAACCAGGCTTGTTCTTTAACTAGGTTCATCCTTCTGAACAGACAATTAACAAATATTTATGATGTATAGAAAATAATATTATTGTGCAGTAAAAGCAACCATTTATAACTTAAATCCTCTTCTTTACAAGCACATAACCTTCTAACAATTAAATTGGTTTTGTTTTTGTACTGTTTGGTTTAGAAACAAGATTATATGAGCTATTAGCGGTCTTTTTGGAAAACAGCTTCTTCTTCCATCTTTATATGCTATCACAGAAATATTTTTAAATTATTACTATTGGTCATACAATGTTCTCCATAGTGTATTATTTTCTTCTAATAGTTAATGTAATGGCAGGCCATTTTTTAATGTTACTGAATCATCAAAGTTGCAGTATAGTAGAAAAAATTAACTTTGCAAGTATCTAGGAAAATGCAGACCAGCTTCAATGATCTGTAGGTTTCTCTGTAAACAGCAAGTGGCAATCAGGTAACAATGGCATTTAGCAGAATTTCTTTGAAAAAAAGGAAAGGCATCAATGATTAACACTTTAAACAATAAATATATTAATACAGTCAACAAGTCCTTTATGCAAAGTTTTTAGTTAAGTAGAGTTTGGAAGAAGGGAAGTTAGGAAAATTGTGGCGTTGTTGGAAAATGGACAGTTCAAAGCTCTTAATAAATAATTAACCAGTTAGGTCTGCATTTACATGGAAAATGCACACGTATAAAATCAGTGTGACTGTGTCCACACTATCATGATATTCATTCTGAGATTTCAGCAACTCTGACTAGTTATCGGATATTTAAAATTAAATCTTTGAACTGTAGATGTTGACAAAAACTATGTGAGTAGGGCTAGGCAACTCGCTGTTATATAAAACTATATAAACCTTATAATTTATATAAGTTTATAAACCTTGTTACTTTATAGAAGTATCTTACATCTCATTGAGTTTTCTTTCTAAATTAAAAGAGGAACTCGCTCTAACTCCAGAAATGACAGATCAAAAAGGTGTCAGTAATAGGGTCAACAAAGTCTCTGAGTTGTGAATTGCACAAGCTGTTCTTGTGCTTTTCCTTATGTATCCATTCTTGACCACTGCTGCAGATAGGACATTGGGACAGGTGAATCTTTGTCCTGATTCTTCTTTTCTACTGCTCTTTGACAGCTAATATCTCCTGACTTACATATAACCGGTCTTGTGTTTTTCTGTGTTTTTCTGTGTTTTTCAGTGCCTTCTAGTAAAGAAACATTTACTACATGGGGTTTTTTTGATTCATTATGAACATTCACTTAAAAAATTTAGGCCATTTTTGTACAATTGTTTATAAACTCATAAAAGCAGTCATAGTCTGGGGATTACTTCCAAAGAAGTGAAAAAAAAAAAAATCAGAAGAAATAAAAGGAGACTCTTATATGACTGGCAAGGTATTTATTTTAGGAAATGTGATCATATTGATAAGAATATATTTACTCTGATTCTGTTCTACTTTTCCACAAATATGAAAGGCCCAATCAGAACAAGAAGCATATACAACATTGTCAAAATGTTACAGGGCTAGCCACGTGAGCTGGACTTGTTTATGAAATCTAAGTCATAATTTAGTTCTCTATAGATAAAAAGAATAAGAACTGTCAAGAATATGTTTATTTTGGTGTGATATTATCACTCTTGTTGATCAAAAAACAACAATTCTGTTCTCATTCTAGAAGGTCATGTGAACCATAATTGCAATTCTAAACCGTGCTGTTCTGATGCACTTCTGCAATTATAAATGAAAATTTATGTTCTTTGAGTGGCATAATCATAAAAAGTCACTACCTAGCATAACAATAATAAAATAATGGATGAGGTTATAAAACTAAGAGTGCACTAAACATTGTGAATTAATTCTCAGTTTGTTGACTCTAAAAAAATCTCTCTGAATCTTTCATTAAATATTATATCTATTTATAAAATAATTTTAAAGAACTGGTATGAATAGTATTTTTTAGAAATATTTTCATGTGACAGTCTATTTGGTTGCATGCTACATTGATTTTCATGTTCAAAATGGAAACAAAACCAGAACCATAAGGAGCAGTAAACTATTAAAATTAAGTAATCCAAGGGAACATAGCCAGCCATCAAGGACTGTATATACAGATGCTGTTTGCATGAATGCATGAACACATTTTTCATCATTAAATGAGCACTTTTATGTGAAAAGTACCTGGTGTTACTTCTATTCTCTCTCCAGCTACTTGTTATATTGAGCAATGAGGGTGGCAGAGACATGCATTGCACAATACCCTCAGTCATCTGCCATCTTCACATTTAAAGTAATCTTGCATTCTTTTTCAAACGGTTACAACTGGACTGAAAAATAATCTAAGACATTATGCTTTCTCTCAAATTATTTCAAATTGTAATAAGTGCAATTCAGTGTTTGCTGAAATGTTGATACTAAAGTTAACCGGCATATTTCATAAGAGAATACAAGTGGCTAAACAGAGGGCTCCTTATTAGTGTTTTGCAATATTGCTTTAGAGTTTGTTGCAGTTTTTTAATGTCTGGGGGTACATGACAACATTTGGCTCACTCCAGAATACACCTGGCAGCTCACAGCACTTGGTGTTATAATGGACTGCTGTTTTGATTGTGCATATACCTCATTCAGCAGTAGTGTTAGTGTAATTTGGTTTCTGATTGATTTTTGTAACATGGTTGACTGATTTTTTGCAATGGAATTGTGCAAAACAGGATGCATGCATTTGGCCAGTGTGGACTTGAAAAGAAACTGGCTGCTGGTTTCTATTCTTTATTTCCTCCTGTATTTAGTGTTCAGATTATTATTTTTTCCTGTGCATATCTCAAGGAAAATCCATTAATACTGTGAAATACTCTGATTCTACAGTGATAAATGTCAAGCTTTAAACATTTTAGCCTTGTATAGATAAAAGGTGAATGAAAAGTGAAGTATTATCAACAGTTCATAATCTGTTTTAATTTATTAGCTCAGAGTACATACACTGTACATACAGAGTACATACATTCCTCTAGAATTAAACGCTTAATACTTCACTGCTACTTAGTATAACAAATGTTATTTTGTGTAGGTGGCAGTACACCTCAAGGCCATACCTGGATATCAATAATAAAGCGCTATTCTCTTCTTTGAAAGTTTTAGCCTCTAAATAGAAATTGTAGAGGAGCAGAGTTCTGACTGATATACAAGTGTCTTCTTCCAGTCTCCTGGCTGTCCCAGAAGAGCATAACTCCACCAGGACCCTCAAGCAAACTTTCTCCCACATAATTGTTTCCTTTCTGTTCTTTGAACCATCCAAACATCTATGTTTATCTTCATCTCTCCAGACTCCTGAAATTTCAATACCAAATTACATTTACATTATGGCACCTATCTAGGTTCTTGCATTCTGACTTCTTGGTTTTTCACTCTGAAGTTGCACCCTCTCCAATGCGAAGTCTGTACCTTCAAGAGTGAGGAATTTACTGTCTCACCATCCTTACTAAAGTTCAGGTCTGTAATTCCAAGGGACATTGTAGGATATAACCTTATTGGTCTACTGAAGCAATTACAAATCAATGCATTTCATCACTGTTAAAACAAAATTTAAACTGTCCTTTGGATGAAAATCCTGTCTGCCCATTTGGGAACAAGTTTTAAAGTTAATTTATAATCCTCTCCCCCCACGCCCTCCAAAAAGAGATATATAATGGAAATGTAAACAAATCATGCACATTTTTAGCTGTGTACTGTGCTTCAGTCAGAATAGCCAAATAAAGACCAGAGCTCAGTGCAAATCCTTGGGTAAGAGTGGCTTTCTAAAGTAACTAAACAGATAGTGAAACATTTCTTCATTGAAAAGAAGTCATTATGTGTTTAGTGTGTGATCAATAACTGAGACACTACTGGGCCCCTGGAAGAGGTTTGCAGTCCTGGTTTACCAGAGATGAGACATGATTTACAAAAAGAGGGACAGAAAGGCAGGACAAGTCCGCAGGCCTCGGAAAGTGTCTGAGTGCTGGGGCTCTTATTTATTCAGATCCTGAGAAGGAGGATCCATGGCTCTGTATGTTGGGAGGAAGGTAAAACTTGGAGCCAGTGCTCTTTCTTGAAGCAGAGAACACATCATCAAGTGTTGTAGAAAAAGAAATACAGTTTTGCTTTTCTTACTTCAGAAAAGCATGGTCCTGAAATCCTAAAATACCAGTCATACAGAAGTCATGGATGGTAAAGTAGAGGAAAAACTGTCACTTAAGCCTCCCTTACAATGCTCAGAAGTCCACAGCCTTGGGCTTCATGACAGAGCAATCCACCACTGTTAGGACAGATTTACTCCTTCTCAGGAAACAAATAAATAAGAGTCCTGAGGGGTCGGCCATTCTTGAGGAACTTCTATCTTCTTGCAAAACCACTGAGGGCTGCTGCCCTCCCTTCTGGCGGGCTGTCTGATGGAAAGCTGTTGGTCCACTCCCCAGCTTGCTCTGAAGGCAGAGGGCAGGGGGTCCCCACAACGAGGGTCCACAGCAGGTCTGGCTCACCATGACACTACAATGTGCAGAGAGTGACACACTGTACTGCCAGTCACCTAATGTGTGACTTCATTTTCAAAAGCTACCGATCAGTTTAAACTGACCCTACACCTATTACAAATAAGCAAGGCTACAGTCAAATGAGATTCAATCAGCCCTTTTGTGCTGCCACAGGGGAGCCTGGGTTCTTCTTCTCTTGTTCCTTGATGCTGTTTAGGGCAGGACCTGCTTTTGGAGCCACTCTGTGTTTCCTGCTGTCAGGGCCCTGATGGCACCAACTTTTTTGTCTCCAGGGGCCTGGCTGCTTGTGATGGAGTCCAGCCCTGAGGCGGTGCAGTCATGGGACCCAGGACCAAGTGAGAGGGAGCAGCCCTGTGGGGCATCCCCAATTCAGCCATGAGCTGCACTCATGCCCAGCCTGGACCTCCTAGTGACCGTCTCCAGATCTGTTTGGCTTTTCTTGTTTGGGCACTGTGGGACTGCACCCACATCAGCGAGGACACTGCCACCCTTGGCTCTACCACCTTTCCCCTGTGGAGCTGCTGGGGCTGCTGCTCCCGGACACCTCCTACTTGTTGCAGCCTTTAGACTGTTTCAGTGTTTATTTTCTTATCATCGAGCTGCATTAAATGCAAGCAATTTGTTTGTTATTAGAAAGACGGGGTTTTTTCTCTTTGCTTTTCCTGGAAAATTTCCCATCTGGATTGTTTTGGGACCTACAGTACTGGCTGAATAGCAGTGCCTTCCATTGATCCTATGAAATGTGCTGCAGCTTGCAGTGTGCTGCAAAAGGCTTTTAGGGAATCTTTATCCACCTTATCAGCAGCAGTTCCCAGCTCTTGAACTTCTGGATTTTCACATCATGCTGTTATTGGAGCTATCTTTGAAGATGGTCCACAGCTGTTCTCGGAAGACATTACCTCAGAAACATGCCTATGCTGAATGTAATAAGCGATTGCTTTACTCAGTCCCACATGCAGACTACAAGCAGGAGGGATGCAGCTTCCAGACATTTCTGAAGGCCCCTCAAGACCTAATCATTTATTGGAGTCATTTGTCTGTCAGACTCAGGCAACTGAGGCACAGACAGCTGACCCTATGGGATAACATGACTGAGTCTGCAAGTAGAGAAGGTAAGAATTAAAGACCGTTGGGACGGAGAATCCATGGAGATGAAATAGGCACATGAAAGCTTTGAGTTCCTTCTCTGACACTGCCAGCCATGTGTTGAGATCAGAGCCATCTAGGAAGCCAAATCTGCCAAAGAGCCAGAGGCAGAACTAGGGTATTCCTCAGAAATCTTCCAGCACTGGAAGGTGCTGCATCTTGTGAGAGACCTGTGGGTTTCTCAGCTGGTTTTCCAGCTAGGCACCTGTCATGGACAGCTAGGCTTGCACAGAGAAGCTGCAACTGATATCATACATATGCATTTGATGTGGGCAGTCCTTGCATGAAAGACTAATACTTTACTATATATGGAAAACATATAACCTCTAAATAAAGTCACTGATGTATTGTTATTCTACAAGCGCCTATGAACTTCTGTGTCTGGAAATCTAATTTTTCATTTTGTTCTTAGAGTAAGAGTGATTGTTTTGTTCAGTTGGTTAAATTCTGTTATGTGATTTGTTTTACAATTTCAGTTGAAAATGGTGAGCCTTTTTCTTTCCACATGAACTGTATGGTGATAGTGGGGAGGGGAATAAATTACTTTCCTACAGTAAGATTTGTGTGATTGAGTGGGGAGAAGCAGGCCATTATAACTGCTGTTCTTTACTGGCTGTAGCATTAAATAGCAGCAAGTGCTTTCTTTTTTTTGTACTTTGTTGAGTAGATGAGATTCATTGATCTGCTTTCCCTCCTGATTTGCCATTTGCTCATATTACATCCCCTTCTATTTGGCTTCTTTGTGAAGAGTTCAATTTTATTTTATGTTAAGAGATTACTTTTTCATGACTTCTAAAGTTTAGTGAGGTTGCTAGTTAGTTCCGTCTGCTATTGTGTTCTCTGGAAAAGCACATTTCTTAGTTTTTCCTTTGTATCTACTGTCAGGTTTTACTCTGTGTTGAGGGTAGCTTTAGGAAATGGCTTGCATTTATTTCAAATGTGTCTGGCGCTAGGGAAAGCTTTCAGGGGTTTACAGGTATAAATGGCCTTGTACTTGGACCACTGTTGTCTTGTACACCGTGGCAGTCCAGTGCCCGAACGAAAAAAAAAAAAACAAATATTGTCAAAAAAAATGTCCTCTTGAAAGAGAGTATTCTGAATGAAATACAGTCATTTGCTAAACCTAGAGGCAAAGCTGGAGTGAACAAGTTTGCTTTGGGGTTAGAAAATAGGTACCCCTGTCATGGAAAAAATGACCTCATGTAGCAAATGTCACAAAACTGGACTGCTACTAAAGGACCTGTGTTTACAAATAAAGGAACTGTAGGCTCTAGAGGTTTGTGAAATAATGTATGTAGGGTTCCCACTGAGAAATTCAAACAGTCTTTTCAGTCTGAGTGCACATGCTTTGATTCATATTTTCTGATGCCCTGCATGGTGCCTGATGTTAAAGTTAACATGTGTGTATTAAAAAGTATCATTCTCTATGCAGTCCTAGTGCTTTTTAAGTAAATAACGTCTCAGGGTGGAATTCTTGGGAATTTCATAATGAAGCTAGAGAATCAGAGTTATGCTCCATGCCTCCTGTTCCCAGCCAACAGTCTGATGTTGTTGCCTGCTGAAAAAATTAATTGAATTGTCTCAAAAAGGGATTTTTTGGGCTGAAAAGAAGAAAAACAAAATAAATGGTTAGTGATAGTGTCCATAGTATATCTTCTAAAAGTTCACATTTTATGTTAAACATATTCTTTAGTTCTTCTGTGTTCTTGTACAGTCTTTATCATTTATCTTCAAAATGTTTAAAAATCCAAAAATAATAAATACATCCCATAGAAGAAGGAGAAGAAAGTAAGGCAGTGGGTGTGAGACAGGAAAAAGGCTAGAGCAAGTTAGAGATATAAAGCATAAACTGTATTTATAGATTTACGAAGATGCTTTCCTTCAAACAACCCCCCTTCTGCTTTTTGGAGGAAAAATAGGTGATTGTGTAAATAGAGTAAAGCTATTTTCATAATTACAGATTACTTGACATTGCACATCTCAGCAAGTAGCAAGTTTTCTTGCTGTACAAGTTTCATTTCATGTGTGGTAGCAGTAGAATTGCTCTTAGGCACACCAAATTAAACTAGCAATAAAAATCTGAAATGGGCTATTTTTATTGCACAATGACATTATTGTGTTGTGTACCTTCGTAAGTGATTTAAAGCATAAAACTCAAACCCAAAAACATTTTTACTATAGGGAGGTTGGTAACTCCTTTGAGTGATCATGCAGGTTGTGAGTGTATGGATTAAGCAAGGCTATTACTCCAGGAAACAATTATTTTTGTGAACAATGTCAGAGAAAAAATATTGATTAGAATTTCAATGATCAGTGAAAAGCTGAAACTGCATTTGATCTTGCTTGTTTTCAATGTAAAAGCAATATTATCAAAGGTTATTTTAATATCTTACTACGTTGGTTGAGCAACTCACAGTTATAAATCATGTTGAGATGTAGATCTATATTAGTCTTGTTACTTATAGAAGGTCTCCTTTTTTCCTTGTTGAGACTGAAAGCACAAATTCCAAGTCCTTATTATATATGGGTTTTTTAGGCATGGAAATGCATGGCCAGATATATTCCACCAGTTCCTCTTCTATTTCCTGTTCAGGCCTTTTCCCACATGACCTTCAGGAGGAATGTACTGGTTGTCCTCCCTCCACAGAGACCTACCAGTTCTGCTCATTGCAGCAGTCTTTCTCTCCAGTTTTCCACGTTTCATTTCAGGGCTCAACCCTTTGCCAGTCTTCCGGCTACCTCTACTTTATTTAGCTACTCACTATGGATCCCTTTAAAATCACATGCCTTGAAATATGTGAAAGATCACTCATGGGATGTGAAAAGGAAAATTCTCTAGGGTTAGTCAATACACATTTTTTGCTCCACATTACCAGTATGAGTTAAAAATATTTTTTGAACTCTGGATCAGGCAGGCTCTCATTGGTCTGGCTGAAATTGATGACTGTCTTCTTAGCTACAGAAGACTTTTACGTTTTCTTTTTTATTGTTCATGTTCATTTTTCTGTGACTGGAAGATAATAGGCAAATAGAACTGAAAGTAGTAAGGCAATAATAGGTTGTGGCCTGCAGAAGCCACAAAATCCAGCAATGTTTTCCTAATATTATTTAAAATGCTTTAACAAAGTGATTGCCTTTTGAAGTCAATTTCAGAGGCAGCGATTTCACCCAATTTACTTCCAATTTTTCAATAGACAAGCAACCTAACTATTTGGCTGGATAGTAATTGTAAAGAGTAGTCTTTCACATGACAGCACACGACTATTTACAGTACAAGTTTAATTATCAAACATCTGGTTTCCATAGCAACAGAAGGACATTCACTATACAAACATAAATTGCACGTCCGTTCCAAGGCTAAAGCATATCTAATTAAGATGCAAGCTCCCAAAGCTTGGACTAAATCAAATCAAAGTTGTAGTGATGAAGTACTACGTTTGAATATAATGTCACCCCCAAAACATCTAAAAAGCAGTGGCATTCTGATGTTTGTTTTCAGTAATGATTTTCCTGTCTTTAAATCAAAAAACAGGATAAATAAATGTGCAGTTAGAGAAAATTTCAAAAACTTCTCTTTTTGGTTTGCTGATGGATAATTGCCTGTGCATGACAATTTGTTTTCTAATTATCAGTCCTTTATGGGGGACAAAAATTCAGTGAAAAACCTTCATTTAAACTCATATTCTAACTTTAGGCAGTCATTATCCAAGCAAAATCACTGTTAAAGTATTTTTATTCAGGGTTATTTTTTTTGAGACTCGAGATTCAGTGTCTAAATTTCTACTTTGCAGTGGCTTTACACTAGTGATTGCTGTAGGGCGTATAGCCATAGAATACCTTAAATGCAAATTCGGCAATTTGAAATTCAGCAATTCTAAGCTCAAAAAAAGAAAACCACAGACTTGAGCTGCTTAGGCTATTCCACTGGCATTAACTATTATTTTATAATACTAAATTGTTGAAAATTAAGGATTTAGTCCAAACAAACAAATTTCTCTGGTTTACACCATGTAGGAAGTCATATTATATAATGATAATGGTCAGATCTGATCTTAAAATTCTATTAAGATATATAGTGTGCTTCTATTATGCAAACAAAAATTGGCCTTTGTCAGAATGGTATCAGTCACAACAACTGTATTTAGGATTTCAGCACTTGGACTCATATTATGTTTATATCTAATAAACTTCTCTTCTCTTCCAAGTCGGTTTATCTGGCAGTACTGCCGCCATCAGAAACTCCACTTTCTGATCCGCTCTTCCACGTTACCCTTTTCTCAGCCTAGAAAAATTGTCAGGTTTTGAAATTTGCTCTAACGTTCAACATATCCACACTCTAATGATCAAAGTAGAAAAATTAATTGTACATCCCTTTCATGGAGAAAGCTTAGTTGGCTGCCATCTCCTGTTCAAGCTTTCATGTGTGCATGGTGTGTGTGAGCAGGGAGGGCAGGGGTTTGAAATTAAATGTTTCCACTTTGCATCAACAGCTTCAGATAATTTCAGCTGATGAAAGTTGCATGGAAAGGAAGCAGTAAAAAAGGCCTAAAACATGTAGTACTTTGCAGGCTAAAAGCAACAACTTGAAAGGCATCCAGAAACCAACTGGAAATGAAACTGTAGGCAATAGAGTAGAATATTCTCCTTGCTATGCAAAAGGACAGCCATCTTTCACATTTGGTGAAATAGGTGGCAAAGGCCTAGTACTACAGGCTCTATAAGCAGTTTTTACAAATTCATGTTGGAAGGAGAAAAAAAATACTTTATGTAGCAGGAATTGCAGCTGAAAAAAGAACAACTGTGGTTTCTTTACTAAATGGAAATACACCTTACAGTGGGATACTGAGATTGATACTGAGATGAATCATAATTCAAGAAATTGTGTTGTGAGTAAAAACTTTGCCCTTTGAAGTTTTGAATTGATTCAGAAACAATATTTCACTCAAGAGTTTTACAAGAACTCCTCTTCAAAACAAACAGACAAGCAAAAATGTGGAGTCCGAGCACTGAGTAATGTATCCATCCATCCATCCATCCATCCATCCATCCAGGCAGCCAATATCCCTGCCAGTCTCTTCTGGTGTCTCTTCTGAATGGTAAGAGTGCCTGGCCCTGGCTGGGCTGAGTCTCAGGCAGTGATGTTCATCCCAGCTTCAGTCTTCACTGTGTAGGGGTGAGCTGACAATCCTCACTGTCTTTTCCGATGAAATAGTTATAGCACTGAGTGTCAGTCACCTCGCTCCCACAGCCAGTGACAAAGATCGGAAGGGACAAGTAGCAAAAATAAAGATTATTTAAAAGGCTGATGTGTCCAGCAAACTGTTGTCCTTCAGAGATACTCCAGAGCTTTAAAATTCAGAAGTCTCAATCTTTCGAGAGAGAATGAGGCAAATTGAAAATAGTACAGAATTGATTTGTTCTCATGACAACAGTTTTAATGGAAATGGAAAAGGAAATTAACCCATTCTTCTCATGAAGCGAAGATTGTAATCGGTGTATTAATTTCTTAATGTTGAAGATTTTAAGTCAAACAAATTGAACTGGAAAGGGAACTAAGGTGATTATGCTTTTGTTTATATGCTTCACACATTCTTTCTGAGACCAGCATGACATTTATGGTATGCTATTTTGCACTAGTTAATGGCATGCTATTTACAATGTGTTGTTCTTCTGTATGATACATAACAATTGGACAAATCTGTAGTTAATGTGTTTTCATTTCCATAAATATTTCATTAAAATTTCTTTATTAGGGTTGTACTCTTGCTCAGTTGGGTTGTTCCTTACACTACAAGTTTCCCCACTGTTTCCCCTCTAACAGATAGAATCTGCCCTGTAACTGTTTTGTACTGATGAAGTGAGACACTAAAAATTGGATTTCCATCCCTCTTGCATAATTAGTTCTCCAGGTCCCATTTTATAACACTATTTTTTCTATCACTAATTTCTACTAGATATCAAAGCTTCTTTTTAATTTACTGATTATAGCTTAAATCTCTCTTTTTCTTGTTTTTGTTTTTGTTTCTAATGAGCTTGATGCCGCTAAGATTAAAAGAGGTTTGAAAAAAACCAGCTTTAAAACAGCTTTGATCTCCTAAGGTGAAGCATATTTTTGTGCAAGACTTTCTCCTGAGGCATGATAACAGCTGAATTATCTGGAGGGAAAAGAAAAAAGAAAAACAGGTGGGTGAGAAAATGAAGAGGAAGGAAATGTGGGAACTTATAATGAAAGTTAGACCTGCTTACATTCGGTTTGCATTAACAACTCTTTTCTACCTTTTATTTAAAATATATAAAGAATTCAGGACTCCATTATTCTAAATTCTCTAAAGAAAAGTAGCTGATTTCCCAAGCACTGAAATAAGAATTTGGCATGCCAGAGCTTTTTCTTCTCTTTGATATAAGAAAATGCTCTTTTAATTGGGTTATTCTCAAGATTAAAAATTAATTAAAACTTGAGAGAAAGGAAGAATCTTACATTGGATACATGTCCAAATAATTTCCTGGTTTGTCAGAGATTAGTTAAATGCTTTAAATGGTTTAAATAATTTAGTGCCACATGGCAACCTAAATCTAAGAATGGGACGTGTCATTCTGGGTATTGTGTACACAAATACTAGGATTAGCTTCTGTCCTAAAGAGCCTACTACTAAAATTTAGCCAAGGAACACAAGGTAAAGTCCAACAAACAAAACTCAGTGGTAACCTGGCAGGGGCAGTGAACTATCAGGTTTGGTACAAGGAGTAGCATGAGTCACAACATTTCTGTTTCAAAGCCTTGTCAGTTGCAGTGTTTGCAATTTTGGAAAAAACAAGATTTGAGAAAGGATTTGTAAAAAATCACTGCGTGCCATTCCTCGGGACTCTGGGGGAAGAGGGGTTGTTGGGTTCGTTGCTTGCTTGTTTGCTTTGCTTTCTCAGAGAATTCTTCTGCATGGAAGGTGACAATATTTTACTTCCTTAAAAGGACAGAAAGACTTGGGATTATGTTCATCACGTATCACAGCTTTACTTTTCGTGTTGATGATCATCATTTATAAAGGTGTAAATGGAATTAGACATCTGACTGTCCTTTGTGCCTTTGAAAATCTCACCCTCCATATATAATTTAGTGCATACCAATTAATTTTTCTCAGTTTGTGTTGAGGTTTAACCCAGCAGGCAGCTAAACACCATACAGNTTGGTTCCATTACTGCTGCACTTATCCAGTTCTATCATCACTGCACT
>VZTQ01001022.1:0-41030 GCA_013400755.1 Pelecanoides urinatrix
TCACTGACCAGATCTAGGTGCCTCACTTCCGTTTGAAGATGGCTTCCAGCTAAGAACCCTAAGCAGCCTTAGAAATCTTCTAGGCCAGAATAAGACACCCTGCTTGGCATTGATGGGTAAGGCTTAAGGCAAGGGTTAAAACGTCCCTTGTGTGCATTCATCAAGTATCTAAGCACCTCTAATGATCTAGCCCCAGGTTGTCTTTTTCTAAAATGTAAACAAAGGCCTTTCCACAAACATTTTAACTTTTTTTAGGTACTCAGATAATAGCATGACTTAACTATCAAAGGATAAATGTATAAATGTAATATTGGAAGGTTACTAATCCTTGTAATTGTCTTTCCTTTTACACATGAAAAGAAATACATACATGCACATGCTTGGAATAACTGTATAGTTGTGTATATATGTGCATTATATATAAGTACATTATAGATATCTCTATATATAATCTATATGTGCATGTATATATATTGCATACATATATTTTACATATATATGTGTATATATATGTATAGTAAAATAAATTTTAAAATAGAAAACATATTTTACTCTACCAAGGTAAATAGACTGGTTTGCATGAGTGGAAAAATACCAATAGAATTTAATTGGGTAGCCCCATCTGGCTGCATGGGTAGAACAAAGCTGTGTTAAAAAATATGAAGATAATTAAAAACAAAATGAAACAAAAAATCCTAGAACAGAAAGACTACAAGAGTTCAAACAAATTGTGTTTTTAACAGCAAATGGGAGGAAGATCAATAGTGGCTTCCGTAGCTTCTGGATAAGCACTTCCCATAAATTCAGGCACCTATTAAAATGTGCTTACATGTTATATTAAGTAGCTGGGCCTGTGAGTAAGGGGCAATTTCTCTCCTGGAAAACTCAGGGCTACATCCTTGGTCCAGTACTTTCAAACTTAAAAGTCTAAAACAGAAACAGCCAGACATTTACCAAAGTACGTAATGAAATAATCTTGCTGAGATGGATTGGAGCAATTATTCAAAATGTAATTGGCTTTTGAAACACCCAATTATTGTAATTTTAACTGTTCACTTAGTGCCTAAAAAACTAGTAACACTATGCTCACAAAAATCATATAAACAGTGAAAATGTAAAGAGGATCTAGATGTTAGTATGCTTGGTAAATATATTAAAATCCTTTTGCTTGACATTCCCTACTTTGTGAAAGGTGATCCTCTATTCTAATCAAGACAGTTTATTAAAGCTAAGAAAAATCCAACTCAAGTGTATTCTGTGAGACCTTTTGTGTGACTGCAAGTGAAAGACCTAGATCCAGACCCTCAGGGTATTTAAGTGATTATTTCTCCTTTCATTCAGATTGAAACAATATTAATGTGGCATTTTGTACTTCTTTAATAATCTGTGCTTCATTCTTCTCTCTGAAAAATAGGGATAGAAAAATTCATATCCAGGAAGCCTTTAAGAGGACATATGCATTAAAAAATGTTGGGTCTGGCCTGGGTTAGTAATGGTGTCTCTTTATGTTTTGTACACCTGGGAGGGGTTCAGTGATTTAGAGAAAATTTTCCATTGCACTTGATTTTTCCAGGCCTTAATGTGAGTCAATAATCTGTATCTGTCACCCAAGCACATCCCACTATGTGTAAACTTTTAATATAATTTTTCAATTAATCATTAAGTACTGTGCACATTACCTACATGTTTATATTAGGAAATAACAGAGCCAAGTTTTCAGAACAAGCACCGTCACACTCTCGTTTTTACAGTGTAATTGCTAGCTCAGTTCGTGGCACAGTTTTGGACTATTTCAAGCCACCACTCCCCTAGATAACATCTGGCCACAATTCATAGGACAAAGTGACCCAGGAACTATTCCCTATATGCTGTCTCTTTGAGGGGTCTTTGTTGGTTATGGTAAAGTGATTTACTTATATGGACACAACCCAAGGGATGCCACTTGGTTTCAGCAACAGAATAGTGGCTGGTCCCTTTATTATCAGTTCAGATGTAGCCATCATGTTTTCCAACAGAACCTTCAGTTTCTGCTTCAACGTAGAAAGGCTAATAATCCATAACTTCTTTAGTTCTTTTTATTTACAACAATCTAGAAATGTCACAAAGACATCGTGAACTGAAATGTAATAAGATTCTGGGTGCTGTTTGGATATACAGCAATCAAAGACCACCAGACCTATGAGTCATTAGATACAGAATTTAAGACTTAAATCATCGTGGTGTAACTGTTATTAAAACAGGTTTCTGCCCACTGCAGCTTTTGAGTTCCATTTCCACTTCATCCCTTCCAGATAAAGGAATTAACACATTCCCAGATTCACAGAAATGTTGGTTTGTTGGCATCTCTGCAGGTCAGCCAGTCCAACTTAGCACTCAGGTTAAGATATCCACGGTGCTAGATCAGGTCAGCCATGCCTCTCAGGCGGCGCTTGCCCCTGCACCTTGCTGATCCTCACCTTGCCTTGCTGACTTGGATTCCTGGTTTGACCTTGGACCTACTTCAATAGCACAGAATTGTCTGGAGATCCCTGGACTGTGTCTGACCCTGGTTACCAGACCTGCTCTGCTCACTTTTCTGTGGTACTGTGGGCTGTGTCTCATCAGTGACAGGGTTTAAACCATTTGCCTTTTGGAATCATACTTAGTAGTTTTAAATATTACAATCATCTTTTCTTTAAGCCACATCATTTTTCTTTGGAGGTAGTCACCAACATTCATTTTCAAGCCTCTTCATTTTTTTTTCCCAACAACCTTTTTTATCAAGCAGATACGATTAAAAAGCATATTTTCATAACTATTTTTTCTTTTTTAAAAAATCCTGGCAGGCCTAGATAAACTTCTCCTTTTGACACATGGCTCAGGGCATGTCTTTACTGCATTTTCACTCCTATTACCATACATCTTACAAATAGTTACCACAGGCATGTTTTCAAAGTAGCAAACTTAGCTTATTTTTAATACTCCTTAACAGCAAAGGCCAGTACTTGCTGTTACAAATCTAACAACCTCTACAGCAAGAATTGAGAGTGCAGGTGAAAGACAAGGAAGAGGCAGAGATACTTAAGAATGGAAATAGATAAGGAAATACAAGTGCTTCATATCAAACCTGTACACTACTTGTGATCTGCAATTTATTGTACATGAACAAGAGACTGTATTGTATTACTCCCCCATTAGTCTACCTCTGAATCTTACTGAGCTTAAATGATACTCTGCTTATGCATGCTGTCAGGTGGAATTATCAAGTGCTGGAAATACTTTGTTTGGAAAGGAAAGATAATTTAAAGTCAAATACTGGAAGCCGAACGTCAATTTTCAGCTTTGCTGTAGGAAAATCTCCAAAAACTAATTCTGCACAGGATCACAGATACTGGCTTTATAATGAAATTTCAGCCTTTTGTTGGTTTCCTAGCACCTGACTGAAGCATATAGGAACATGAGATGTTTAAAAATGGATGTGAAAGGTTGTAAATGGGAATTCATATGTGTATATACATGGAACAACATCTGGTATAGTATGACTACTGTTTAAGACTCTAGAATCCTATTGAATTTTTCATCCACCAATACGCCAAAGTCCTTCCCCTCAGGGCTGCTCTCAATCTATTCACCCCCCAGTCTGTACTGATACAAGGGATTGCCCTGATCCAGGTGCAGGACCTTGCGCTTGGCCTTTTTGAATTTCAGGAGGTTCATGTGGGCCCACTCTTCAAGCCCATTCAGGTCCCTCTGGATGCCATCCCTTCCCTTCAGCGAATCAACTGCACCACTCGGCTTAGTGTCGTTGGCGAACATACTGAGGTGTACTCAATCCCACTATGTATGAAGTAGGATACCTTCTGTTTTACTGAAAGAAAGAATACTAACAACTGGGCTACTCATTTTTTATTTTGTATATCCTCAGTAATTTGTTGACCAGTTTCTAAATCTGGGTGAGAATTGTGCTGGGCTAAAGATTTTAACCATTTTATAAAAAATAACATGTCCTAAAAATTTTGTATCCAAAAAACCAACAAGCCACCACTCAATTTTTTCTAATAGGAAAATGATGTTAATACTGTTTTATTTTTCATTAAAGATTTGGTTTTTTAATGACTGTTTTCACATTATTTAGTTTCCAGCTAAGTTTTTTATTATTAAGATATGTGTTTTAATATCAGTTATCACTTTCTTGTCCCAGTTCTTTTCACTTGATCAGTCATGTAGGTTTTAAAAATTTCTTCAATATCAGAAGAGTTACAAAGTAGTCAACAGAAATATAAAGTGCTGCAACTTTGGTTTTCTGAAATATTTACTCTGTAGAAGTTTAGCTATATAGATAGAAGAAAAAGGGGAAAAGGATGGAGAAAGATAGCTGTTGGATAAAAGCTGGAGGTTATTCATTGCATCATATTCATGAGAAAATGAAAAATGAGAGGCCTCGAGTACAAATGGGAGGACATTCTGACTATGGTACTTTTTTTTAAAAAAGATTTATGTTTTTGAAGTTTCATAGCTCAATTTATTTTGAATTAAAAAAAAAAGAAAAAACCAAAGCCTTCTATTTTTTATCCTGTCACACAGAAAACAAATACACGGCTTAAAATTTTCTTGTGACTATTTCTTTTCAATCACTTCACTAAAAGAACAGTTGAAGATGGTACTTAGCAAGTCTGACAATACAACATTTTTAGGAGGAAAGAAATCCCTTCATCACTTAACCTAGACTGACAGTTAAAGAAGCATGTCCTTTCTTTGTCCTTCACTTTATACTTACTCCTATATTTTCTAGAAGCAAATTTCTCCAAATACATAAATTCTATGACTGATATTAGAGTAAACAGCCTCTGATGAAGACCATGGTGAGGCAGGCTGTCCCCCTGCAGCCCATGGAGGTCCTCGGTGTAGCAGATACCCACCTGCAGCCCGTTGGAGGACCCCATGCCGGAGCAGGTGGATGCCCGAAGGAGGCTGTGACCCCGTGGGAAGCCCGCACTGGAGCAACCCCCATTCCCCGTCCCTCTGCACCACTGGAGGGTGAGAACTCGGGAGTGAAGTTGAGCCCAGGAAGAAGGGAGGGGTGGGGGGAAGGTGTTCTTAAGATTTGGTTTTATTTCTCATTATCCTACTCTGATTTGATTGGTAATAAATTAAATTAATTTTCCCCAAGTAGAGTCTGTTTTGCCCATGATGGTAACTGGTGAATGATCTCTCCCTGTCCTTATCTTGACCGACGAGCTTTTCTTTAGATTTTTCTCTCCCCTGTCTAGCTGAGGAAGGGGAGTGATAGAGTGGCTTTGGTGGTCACATGGCATCCAGCCAGGGTCAACCCACCACATATATCTACAAGACAACCTGAAAATACTTTCAGTCAGAAAAGGTAGGTAGTGAAGGAAGGTAGAAGGTGGAATTTTTAAGAAGTAATTTGTTTTATTCAGGTCAAGTGACACTTGTGCTTTTTTTCAGGGCATGCCAGGGATTCAGTGTGTTATGTGTTGGTGATGGGGGTATTGGAAGACTGTGCTCGCCAGTCACATATTTTCTTTTATCTACTACTTTGATGAATAAATGAAGTAATATATTTAGAAATTATATTGTCAGCCAATGAGATTTCACTATCACCAAGAGTATGAAGGAGCTGAGGCTTTATAAAATGGAAATTACTATGACTATTGCAACTGTTTAGCACTACGAAAAACAAAAAAAACCCACAAAATTAGCCATTTAAATTACAGGATGCTACCTGTTTTCCTCATATATAATCTTTTAATGAACAGATCTTGCTTTCTTTCAATCAATTTTCTATTCTACATTTTCTGATGATTTCTTAATTTTTAAAATCCTATGAGAATTAAGATTTTCTTAACCTCTGGTGCTTGAGATGCGATTCTTAGTAGTGACTGATGATATAATTGACACTATTTTAGTGCTATTTGCTTTTTAGATGACAGCACAGGTATATCCAGCATGCATATTCACAACTGTGACTTTGGAATCTTCTTCCCTTGTACACTTAATGTCAGTAAAATAGGATCCCTAAAAAATTTATGAAGAATATATACAGAAAATACTATAAAAGTGAGTCTAGTAAAAAACCTGAAATTAGCATTTGTGAAATATATTTTCAATCACTCTTATTTTTAATCAAAAATATTAGATGACTTTAGTTAATAAACAATATAATATTTTCATGAAATGGATCTGTAATATTGAAAGGCTTGAAGTATTGAAGTAGACTACCATCTGCAAGTATAGAAAATTTATTTTCCTAAGTACTGAAAACATTTTCCAATATATATTTTACTGCAGTCAGGTTTCTGTTGCCAGTGTATGAAAGGTGATACTTTCTCAGTCAATTTATATTCATTTCCTGTTTGCTAAATGAAATAACAAGTTTTACCACCTCAAATGCTCTTGCAGGCAGGCAGCAACTCAATTAGCAAGAATAATAAAGTTGGTTGGTCATCTTTCAGTGAGCACAGTCCATTCAAAAGACCTACAGCCAACCAGCTGCCTATTAAAGACCCATCTTGGCAGTCTTCTGAACATTGATCACTTCAAGGCAAACATAAACTTATTTGCTAATTGCTTACTGGAGAAAAAAAAAGTCGTAAGACTAAGTCACTTTCTTTTTAATACCTGAATTTTTATAAAGGAACCTGTGTTGCTTGGCAAATCTAATCTGTAAGAAATATGTAGACAGGAGGATGCACATTATTCACCTCTATCTACTTACTTGCAAAACGTAAGACTTCTCATATGCATCAATTAACATATATTTCCTCTCTGAAAAGGAAAATGGTTTGCCTTAATTGTATTGTCTCTCTAATAAATAATGGAGATTGCCTCTAGTCATCCTGTTGCTCCTTGACAGTTGAATAGACAATAGACAACCATGTCGGCTTTGGCTTTTTCAGGGCTTGCATTCTGGCTGGTATTTATATACAGTGAAGTATGCCAGTCAGGAGGTTTGTTTCATCTTGGAACATAAAAATTCATCAGGAAACAAACTGTTGGCTGCTTATACAGCAAATGGCCAGTGTAGGACTGGCTGGGTTTCACTCTTCGGATGACAAATAGAGAATTTACTTTGTTGGTCTGAACTACATGTGGTCCCTCACTTGCAACTTTCATGAGTGGTAGTGAGCATATAGAGGAGTACTTAGCATTATGTTTCTAACTGAAACTCTTAATTTTTATATGCCTCTGAACTACTTTTCCTTCTAATAGTTCTCACTTTTCATGGAAGCTCACTGGGCTGCTGTATCTATCTGTGTCCCAATGAGAACAAGAGTGTTCTGCTGCATTTCTTTTGACTTTATATGCTGCAACACAGACTTTCATGGGACACATCTGCTACATTTCATAGGCAATTTCTCTGTTTTCCTGTCACAACCTGTACGGACTACTCAGATCCCAGATCCTTTTGCAGAGTTTTACCTGTGCAGTGCTTTGCACTTACAGCTTTCTTCAAGGGTATATTAATGCTGCAGGTTTTGTAAGCATTCCTGAAAACCTTTACTGGCTTCTTTAGCAATCCCCAAACTACGCAGTTTTAGCAAACTATGAACCGTAACTGCAGGTACTGATTTTCCAGCCTCCTAAGCACAGTAAACCTGTCTTCGGTTAGAATTCTCTAAGGCATACAGAATATTTATTCAGATGATCTTTCTCTCTCTGTAAAGCTAAAATAGGATTTATTCAATTACAAATAGTTTCTGACAAAGTAGAAATGTAGGCTAACTATCTGGGATTCCCTTTGTATTCAGTATACATCTAGGCAGTATAATCAGTGGGGGAATTCATTTAATCCTAAACCAAATGCCTACATGCGGACCTTTGTTAAGTCTCCATCAATTTTAAAGTAAACATGTGGAGACTAGCTAAGATATAAATCTTTCCTTTGTAAATAGTTGAAGTTAGGTCACGTGTATACCAGTCCTACTTTTTTGTTCACCTGGTTCTGCAGTTTGACAATTTTCTCTTTAATAGAGTAGTATGTACCCTTTGTTTCTTTTCTTTTTTTTTCTTCTTTGGTCCCAAATATCTGCAGAACATTTGGAGACAACTGATCTTCCTTGGGCTTCGATGAATTCTGTGTCCCAAGATGTTCCATATTGTCCTCCAGTGAATACCTTTCCATTAACATTCCAAATATAAAGCAAAAATGAAAATTTGGCCGATGTTAACAGCACAGTCAACAGCTGCAATACAGAATAAAAAAGTTGATAGTATCTATCAAATACAGTCCTCAAGACAGGCTCCCCACACAAGCACAACATGCTTTTGCCAAAAACAAATTTGGATCAATCCCAAAATAAGACACTAGCATGCTGTAAGTCACTGTACCAGTGACCAGTATGAAAAGAGGGACACCGCATTTCTCATCAATAAAATCAAAGTAGAGTGTTGAGAATGGTTCTTCTAGCTACCTACTACCTTTGTGAAAAGGGCTATACAATGTAACTGGAAAAATAATTCAATGATAATCATGATGAGACATCAACCACAAAAAATGTCTACCTGAATAGTAGGCATTTGGTGTTTCTCACAANCTTCCTATTTATTAGTACTTTTGCAAAACCATTCATAACCAATTAATACTTGCTTACATTTGGGATCTCTGGTTCACTGTCATGGTATTTGAAAGAAAGAAAACCCCAAGAATTTCACCTCAAACTAAGTTCATGCTGTGTAGAGATACCTTACCACAGTTGTCTTTATCAAGCAAATTCTAACACCCTCCCAAAAAAAATCCAATTTTCTTTGGAAAAAAAAAAACTCTCACCATATGATGTTAGTTGACAAGGATAATGTCGTTGTGGTTTAGGTCTATATGGACTAAATTCCGTATCAGAGAACCTTTTTGTATGTGTCCCACTGACTTGTTACTGAGCTTTTACTCTCCTGAACTTTCCACTTATCTTTTTCAATGTTGTCATGACAAATTTTTCCCCTGTCCTCTACAACGTGGCAGCTGTACTGAGGTTTGTCAGAAAACAACATTAGTGACCCAGCAAGTTTCATGGTTAATTCTTTTTTGAATATAGGGAACAAATTATCTATNCCCAAATATCTGCAGAACATTTGGAGACAACTGATCTTCCTTGGGCTTCGATGAATTCTGTGTCCCAAGATGTTCCATATTGTCCTCCAGTGAATACCTTTCCATTAACATTCCAAATATAAAGCAAAAATGAAAATTTGGCCGATGTTAACAGCACAGTCAACAGCTGCAATACAGAATAAAAAAGTTGATAGTATCTATCAAATACAGTCCTCAAGACAGGCTCCCCACACAAGCACAACATGCTTTTGCCAAAAACAAATTTGGATCAATCCCAAAATAAGACACTAGCATGCTGTAAGTCACTGTACCAGTGACCAGTATGAAAAGAGGGACACCGCATTTCTCATCAATAAAATCAAAGTAGAGTGTTGAGAATGGTTCTTCTAGCTACCTACTACCTTTGTGAAAAGGGCTATACAATGTAACGGAAAAGTAATTCAATGATAATCATGATGAGACATCAACCACAAAAAATGTCTACCTGAATAGTAGGCATTTGGTGTTTCTCACAAAAAAATTAAAAGTACTACAAAGCATTTGGAAAAAAATCCTTCCCATAGATATATTATTGCTGATAGCCATAAAATTCTTCAACACATGAAAAGGAAAAAATGTTCTCATCACCTCTGAGAAGGACTGCTTCTCCCTTCCTGCTGGGAAAAACAGATAGGTGATCCCAGATAGACGCTGAAGAGAGTTAAGGACAAAGTGCAATTAAACAAAGAAAGAATATTTTCATTGGGCAATTGTTGTGGTTTAACCCCAGCCGGCCGCTGAGCACCACACAGCCGCTCGCTCACTCCCATTGGGTGGAATGGGGGAGAGAATCAGAAGGGTAAAAGTGAGAGAACTCATGGGTTGAGATAAAGACAGTTTAATTGGGAAAGCAAAAGCCGCGCANAACACCCCCCCCAAAAAAATCCAATTTTCTTTGGAAAAAAAAAAACTCTCACCATATGATGTTAGTTGACAAGGATAATGTCGTTGTGGTTTAGGTCTATATGGACTAAATTCCGTATCAGAGAACCTTTTTGTATGTGTCCCACTGACTTGTTACTGAGCTTTTACTCTCCTGAACTTTCCACTTATCTTTTTCAATGTTGTCATGACAAATTTTTCCCCTGTCCTCTACAACGTGGCAGCTGTACTGAGGTTTGTCAGAAAACAACATTAGTGACCCAGCAAGTTTCATGGTTAATTCTTTTTTGAATATAGGGAACAAATTATCTATGTTTGGTAACCAAGGTACTTAAACTTAGCAATTGCTGCATAACAATCCTCTCTATATACCAACAGAATACTAAACATTTCATTAGTACCATATGTCATGGTTTAACCCCAGCCAGCAACCAAGCACCACACAGCCACTCACCCCAAGCAAGATAGAGGGAAGAGAATTGGAATGGCAAAAGTGAGAAAACTCATGGGTTGAGATAGAAACAGCTTAATATTGAAATATAATAATAATAATAATAATGATAATAATAATAAACAATGACAATAACAATAACATTAACAATAACAATAATAATAGTTGTAATGAAAAGAAAAATAACAAAGAGAGAGAAATAAAACCCAAGAAAGACAAGTGATGCAAATGAAAACAATTGCTCACCACCAACCGATTCCCAGCCAGGCCCCCAGCAGCAGCCCCCCCTGCCAACCTTCCCCTTAGTTTATTGCTGAGCATGACGTCATATGGTATGGAATATCCCTTTGGTCAGTTGGGGTCAGCTGTCCCAGCGGTGTCCCCTCCCAACTCCATGTGCACCCCCAGCCCACTCGCTGGTGGGGTGAGGAATACAAAAGGCCTTGACTCTGTGTAAGCACTGCTCAGCGATAACGAGAATATCCCTGTGTTATCAACACTGTTTCCAGCGCAAATCCAAAACATAGCCCCTTACTAGATACTATGAAGAAAGTTAACTCTACCCCAGCCAAAACCAGCTCACAAAAAATACGTTTTTTTTTGTGTATGGAAACATTTGTTGAACATCTCTGTGTTTTTTATACCTCAGCTGACAAATGTGTGTTGTCAGCTGGTATCACACATTTAATTAATTTGTGGAATGCTGATGTAATTCCTTACCCTCAATGATCAGAGATTTTTCGTACATTGTTAGATATCTTTTCTTACTGGTCCTAGTTTCTGATCTGTACTCAGTGATTCTCATTGTTTCTACTTTCAGTATACTGGTGTGATAAGGAAAAGGCTGGGTTTTGGGTTTATGCTCTTATCTGGGGTAGGCAGAATTGTTTTTTCCACCACCTTACATGTTTCCCATTTATAATTCTGCTCTGTATGGGTCTTTTTGGTCAGCATTTTTTGAATCAAGCTTTCAGCAGTATTTAACAGAGCTTTATATCTCAGCCAAAGCAGTCTAAGAAAGGATACACAACTTGAAAAGCCTCTTCTGTAAAGTCTATAGCTACTCATAATATTTTCCAGAGAATCCATGTAAGTTTGTGCATGCTTTTAGATTGCAAAAACTGTGCTATTGAATTCATGTTTCTCTCTTATTTTAAATCTTTTGCTGATTATCTGTACTTATGTTGAATGCAAAATCATCGTGAAGCTTTTTCTAGTGCTCTGCCAATGACTTGAGGAAACCGCTTTAGTGACTGGAAGCCACAATGCTACTGAGACAACATGGGAACAATTCTGATATTTGCTAGAGGGAAAATTGTGCTTTAGGAGCTGCTACAATAGCTTGCCTATAGGCCCATTGAATAACTCATGTTTGAAGAGACCTTTGGGGCTTTGAATCCACAGTAGTGTTAACTTGAAGTCCTAAAAAGTTCTGTCACATAGAAATGCATTCATTGCTATTTTTTAATTTGGAACAAGGCACAGAGTATTGTCAACAACCAAGCTTTCTGTCGTGGTGCTAATGGGTAGAAATGGTATCAAACACACACACCCTCAGGCTGCAGGGGCACAGCCTGCCTCACCACGGTCTTCACCAGGGGCTGCAGGGGAATCTCTGCTCCGGTGCCTGGAGCACCTCCTCCCCTCCTTCTGCACTGACCTTGCTGTCTGCAGGGCTGTTTCTCTCATGTATTCTCAATCCTCTCTTCTGGCTGCTGTTGTGCAGCATTTTCCCCCCTTCTTAAATATGTTATCATAGAGGTGCTACCAATGTCAGTGATGGGCTCAGCTTTGACCAGCGGCGGGTCTGTCTTGGAGATGGCTGACGTTGGCTCTATTGGGCATGGGGGCATCTGCTGATGTCTTCTCACAGAAACCATCCCTGCAGCCCCATTCCCCCACCATTTTTCTCATCAGGAAAATGTTTTTATCTTTTTTTTTTTTTAATTTAATTTTAGAACAGAAGAAAACTTACATTATTTCTTACTTTTAATTCAGAAAAATCAACCACACATTTTTCACTTCTTCTATAAGAAAAACAGAGATAAGCAGCACTTATTTTACATTTTACACTAAAGTTTTAAACATTTAATACATAAAATGATTTAATATATTTTTTTGATAAATCAAATAATTCTCAGTTTTCTTGAGTATTGTCCACATCCAATGCTGGCCAAGCATAAGAAGTGTCTTCAATGGTTCATTACTTGCATGAAGAATCCAGATAAAGTATGTTTTATTGCCTGTCATGGCTCAGTTTAGAAAGAAAGAAAACTGAAGCTTCCAAATCTTGTACAGGATATTTGTCTTTTAAGTACTATCAATTCTTGACTGTGTGGCTGAGTTACAAGAGTCAGACACAACCTTCTTTTTTTGACAGATCCCTCACTCACCTCTTATTTCCAAATGCATGGGACAAGTTCAATGTAATGTGGAAAGTAAAACAAGTTATACTTCAGAAAATGAATGTCAGCCATACAAGTACTTTCCATAATGTAATTATTATTATATTACATATTTTACTTGATTTTACAATTATTACATAATTATTTACATAATTATGACTATAATGCTGTGCTCTATTTCATTATTTTGTATAATGTCAAAGACAACATTACAGCATAGTATCTAAAATCCAGTATTATTTGTTTAGAGATAGTAAACAGGAAGCATAAAGGATATTTAGGCCATTAAGACCAATGCCTAGTTTCAAATTTCAGACTGTGATTTTTACTATTATGTGTTGATTATGTAATAATCAACAGCTATGGAGGCCATGACACATGTAATCTCAGCATTTTGAAGTCTAGATCATCCACAAAAAAAGATTAATTTTGAACTTGGATTTTGGTGTAAATTTCCCTAAGGAAATGTTCTAGGAACTATTTGATGTGTCAGTTTTGCTTGTTACGCGCTCTTCAGTTACGGTGACTCTTCCCTCAAACACAGATTTTCAGAAACCTTGATTTTATGATTTACTATCTTCAGGTTGCCTTGACACCTTTCTTTTTTCTCCCTTTAAGCCTCCATCTCCAACTTCCTTATTTGAAGAAGATAAGGAAAACTGAAAGTGTTCATTTCTTCCAAAGTTCTTCTTTCCTCTCGGAACCACTGCTGTTTTCCCATGGGAGCTCTCAGATCAACAGTACACCAGATGCTCATCTTGGACTTTAGCTTTTCTCTCACATGCCTTCCTCCAGTCACAGTTGCTAGAAGGTGAACCTGTTCCTTTTTCTTTACTAACATCCTCACTGTTGCTGTTATTCTTGAGTTTATAAACCAGTGCCAATGTCCAGGAAGTGGGATTAATCAGATTCTAATATTTCAAAGCATCACTGAAACATGGAAACTATCTTCAAAGTAGCAGGTAGAGAATTTGAATTCTTCATGGAAATTTCCAGTTGTTCTGATATCCCTGCAAAGTCTTGAACAGAATATATAATGCTTTTATCTTATTCCTGTATATTCCATCTGATATCAATAATGGGAGTATTTTTCCTTTCTCTGTTGCTGACAGATGTTCTGTGAGCAATCAGTGTCTGGTACAGTTGGCTTCTGCAGTTTGCAGAATCAACAGAAGTTCTAATTTTCTGGCTTGCTTTGGTGTTTGAGAGTAGAAGTATGTTCCCAAAGAATCTTCATTTTATCATTTTTAAATACTGGGTCTGGGTTTTTTTATATATTCTTTAACCTCTAGCAAGTAGTGAACACTAGGTATTTTGTGGATCCTACTTCAGTGCATAGTTTAAGCCAGCTGTGACCAGTTTCTGACGAAGTGCATTGTGAGGATACATCATGCATTTTTGCTTTTGTCTTCTGTGCCACCAGTTCATAGTAACAGCCTGATTTTGTAAAGCTATACTGAGGTTTTTGGCTGACTGCTTAAATGAGCTGCTCAGCTGTTTAAATGAATCTTCATCAGCTCTCTTAAGGATTTTCAGACATTTTCCACAAGGAAAATGCCTCCTAGCACTTCAGATGCTCTTGATGTCCTATTGGTTTTCCTTTGTGCCTCTCCTCAAAATTTTAGTTTTTTTCCCCTAACTTACTGTTGTTGTAATTCTTTTTTAGGACATTCAGAAGTGCCACAATGCCACATAAACATAATATCTTCAATTTCCTTCAATCCCTTTGCTCTTTTTCAAATATTTCTACTCCTTGTTTTTGATGTTATTCCCTTCAGAAATTGCTTTCAATTGACTTAGCTTTTCTCTTTTCTCTAAAAATCTTGCCTTGAGCCTTCCACTCATATCATTCAGTGCAGACATATAAATAGAAAGAGACGGGCAATAGCATGATACAGACTTCAATCACTTATAAATAACAGAGGAAATATTAATGGCTATAACTCCATGATTTCATGAGTTTGTGTATGTACTACAGCTTAATTAACTTCTGCTACCACTCCTTCCAGTTTAACAAAATGTGACATATTTTACAGAGTCACACAGAATCACAGAACAGTTGAGGCTGGAAGGTGTCTCTGGAGATCATCTGGTCCAAACCCCCAGTTCAAAGCAGAGTCAGCCACAGCTCAGGGTATTATCCAGTTTGATTCTGAATATCTCCAAGGATGGACACTCCACAATGTCTCTGGGCACCTTTTTCCAGTGTCTGACCCCCCTTACAATAAAAATTTTGTTCCTCATTTTAATTAGAATTTCCTGTATTTTGATTTGTGCCCATTGCCTCCTATCCTGTTCGTTAGAAATTGCTAAAAAGAGCCATTTTCTTTATCCCCTCCCATCAGGTATTTATACACATTGATGAGATTCCCATGAACCTTCTCTTCTCCAGCTTTCTCATCCTCTCCTCATATGAAAGATGCTCCAATGTTTTAATCACTTTCAGGCTCTTCAGGAGCCTCAGATTCCCAAAGGCAAATCTTAACAGCAAAGACTGAGGCAAAGAAGTCATTGAGTACCTTGGCCTTCTCTATGTCGTATGTTGGCAGGTTCCCTGTCCCGTTCAGCAGCAGGAACACATTTTCCCTAGTCTTCACTTTGTTGCTAATATACCTTTCAGGAAGGTGCTTGAACAGGCCTGCTGTCCTAAAGTCAAGAGCTGTGATCTTGTTTTTTGCATTGTTCCCTCCTCTCAGGATCCTGAACTCCATCATCTCATGGTCATTGCAGCCAAGGTTGCCCTTCACCTTCACACCCCTGACCCCCTTCCTTGCTTGTGAGTGTCAGGTCCAGCAGAGTACCTGCTCCCATCAGCTCATTGATTCCCTGTGTCAAAAAGTTATAGTCAATGAACTTCAGAAACCTCCTGGATCAGGTGTGCCCTGCTGTTCTGTCCCTCCAACAGATATTGGAGAGGTTAAAGTCTGGAGGACCAGGGTCTGTTAATGTGAGGCTTCTTCCCATTTTCTGAAGAAGGTCTCTCTATTTTTTCTTCCTGATCAGGAGATCTGAAACAGGCATACACCATGATGTTGCCAATGTTGGTTTGCTGTCTAATCCAAATGCATAAATTTTCAGCTACCTTATTGTCCATCCCAAGGCACAGGTCCATGCATTCCCACTGCTCTCCCACATAAAGGGCAATTATCCCTCTTCACCTTCCTGGATTGCATACATCCATCGCAGTGCTCCAATTGTGTGAGCTATCCCACCACACCACTGTTATTCCAACGAGGTTGTATTCCAGCAACAGCACACACACCTCTCCATGTATAATGGCATAATCTTTTGGGCAATGCATATGTAATATTCTTGTTCAATTCTGCTACAATTTGATGTGGATTCAAATCGGTAAGGATTTTCTTTCTTTCTTATAAAACCCAAGATTTTCTTGATGCTTGTCTCACTCCTCTGGAATAGATACAGGCTCTCATCTTCCAGCTGCCCACTCATATATAACAGTCTGTGCTTATTCACTCAATTTATCAGTATCCTGTAGACTATTCATCATGGGCTGTCCAAAAGAACCAACACCATAACAAAGTAGATTGATCCTGTATGGTATTACTTCGTCTTTCATCGCTTCACTAAGTTTCTTAGTGACTTGATAGAAAATGACCCATATTTTATAATACCAATGATAAAATATGCCAGTTTTCCCTGATATGCAATAATATTTCTTTATTGTTATTACTGTTTTTCATATTATTATGACCATTTGCAATGCCATCAGCCTGGATTGCTTCATCTGATCTTAGGTAGTTAAATGAGATGCCTAAATTATTATCTTAGCTGTCTGAGCTAGTTTACCTGATGTTACTACTTTATTGTAGCGTACTGCAATAATAAATTCTCATAAGAAGGCAATGCTGATCCTAGGTGCTCTGAATTGTTCTCTGGGGAAAACTATGGCTCTCCAGTAAAGAAATATACACAGATAGCCTAGAGATCTTTACAGCAGCAGGGAGAATGGTATGAATCTGGGACATGGTGTCTGGGAGATCCTGTTAGTCTGACAAAGATGAGCAGTGCTATAAACCCATTGTCTTTGTATACACACTGTACTAGTCAGGTCTGAAACCCATAAAAAAGTAAAAATTAAAATTTCTGCGTGCTTCACTGGTGTCTTTTCCTGCAGCAAGTTGCACATTTCATTGCAAACAGATTCCAAACAACACAGAAATTAGTGTGTTTTTCCTTTGCTGGAATGACATCCTTTAAATCATCACTGGAGAAAGTCCCATAAAGGTTTCAAAACTTCATCTCTGCATTTTTTCTGAGTCCCTCCTTGAAAGAGCCATAGCTCTGATACTTGCAATACTGATTCTATTTCAGATATTTCAGTTGGCAGCTTATTGTTCCTAGTTTTATTCCCTGAGAAGACATAGCCAGGTATTAATCGTGAAGTTTCTTCTTTCAGGATTCAAAGAAGTTAAATATCCAACTTCACAGAAGCATCTGAAAATTTAACCCAAATTCTTTCGGGTGTCAGAATCACATATTAGAGCTATGGTGTGCTATAAATTGTGTGGGAATTAAGGCATATATCTCTTGGACTATGGTGTATTTGATTTTAAGTGAACTAGAAAAGAAATGTTGATTCCAACTGAAACAGACATGATAATCTACTGGCATGCATTCTTTTGAAAATACTGGATCTTGGCAGGTATAGTGGTTGACTGCCTATTGAATTTGGCCTTAGGGTATCCATCTTAGGCAGGGAGCTTGTAATTAAAGCAGACATCATGTTTACATTCAATAAACAGGGGAGGTAATACAGGTCACTCTTTGATTTTGGACAGCATAATTGCATCCCACAGGACAGCAAAAATTCTGTTTATTCCCTGCTCCCCGTGAGGAATCTAGAGGCTATGCTCCTCTTATTAGCTGTCGTTAGACTTTGTCCAGTATTTTGCCAAGGTCCTCTATTGTCTCATCATGTACACTCATGTAAATAAAAAGAGATGCATAACAGTAGAACACAGACTCTAGTTACCTGTAAATAGGGAAAATATATTCCATCAGAAGCCTTATGAAGTCTCTTCAATGCCCAGGTCAATGAAGCAGTTTGGCTTTCCTTTCTCATTTCTCACTTCACCCTTCATTTTTTTAGTAGAGCGGGTCACTGATTCACTGTCCTGCTTAGCTGGGGAAGAGGATGTAGAAAAGCCAGACTTGTTTCTTCAACATGCATATGAATCTTCCCCACCTCCTCACCTACCAGCGAAATCCTATAGTTGTAAGGCATCTTGCGACATCAACTGACTATCTTCCCATATCAAGTCCCAGGCATAGTTTGAGCTGCACTGAAGACAGGCTTACTAGTTCCTTCTGCATGATGCCATGCCTTCTACTGGACTGGCAAAAAATGCATATCTTAGTCATAAACTAGAATGCACCAAGTGAAAAAAAGGATCTTTATTTTGTCCTTTGGTGGTTATTTTTCAGCCAGATCAGTGTCTCAAACTAGATTACAGTACAAGCTCTTATACCAGCAGAGAAAAATACAGTGACATAAGGAGGAAAGTGTAGACTGTTCTGGTTTTTATTCTGAATAAATTTTGACCCAAATAACCATCAAATTACAGTTTCATGTTACTGCAAGCTTCTTTCCCTGCCTGTAGTCTCTTCTGCTGCAAGATTTCTTCTTAGGCGAGGTATGTGATTTGTGGTTCTTCATTCTATGATTTTGTTTTTAATCTTTTCTTCTTCTTAAGGAAAGTTGAAGTATAACTTACATATGCAGGTACGCATGCAAAAGAAATAACCCAAATACATATGTATGCATATGTATGATGGAAGAAAGTACATTACTTTCTGGCAAATTTGTCTTTATTCTTTGTCATTATCTTTAAAGTAGAGATTTTCTGATTGGCCATCACAGAGATGATCAAATGTAAGCCTCTCAGAAAATGAAAATTTAAACCAAATACAACCCAGGTGAGTAAAGATTTGCTATTAAAATTGTTGAAGGTAGAGCACCTCCTTTGGCTGGGTAAATGAGTGGGTGCAGCAACCAGGGAGACAGCAGTTAAGGAGCAACTGGAGGAGACTGAAGGAGGAGTAACTTCTCAAAGAGACAATAGTGAGGAACAGCTCAGGGCTCATTTTCTTAACTAGCATTGCATCAGCTCAATAAAGCTCATATCAACACAATGTTTCTAACAAAGAAATTACAAATGCTGTTAACACACAAGGCTACAGCTGTGTTAAATTCTGAGATAAATGCAGATGTAAATTCTAAATATGGGCATCATATCCTGGTGTTTTTAGTTTAGTTAGCCCTGGAAGAAAATAGAGTAGGGATTTGCTGAGTTCCTTCATGAATTTTGTTAACTTTTGCATCCCACAAAAATTAGTCTTTTATACAGTCTTCATTAGATAAAAAGGTTAATTTCATCTCCTATGGCTAGCACATACTAATTAATGTGCTAAAGCCCTGCTGAACTTTTACCATAAACTATCTGGTCAATGCTAGTTGCAATAAGTCCTATCGGCTGATGTGTTAAAATTCACATTGTCCTCACAGGTATTTTAATGCCCATTAGCTATCAAATACTATTATGTATCACAAGCTTTGGTTCATTTTAATGAAAGTATGACTTATAAGCATTTACACTGTGACTATTTAATAGATATTAGAAAAAAATTATGAACCCCCTGTATGTGTTACAAATCTAACAGTGAGAAAAGTAATTGCCACAGAGTGTCTTTCAAGAGATTTACAAAAATTACTGAGCCTTAAAAAACAAGGATTTTTGAAGAACAAATATCCTTTGCTTTAAGTTGTCATAAGATTTTCACTGCCTTGTAGCCCTCTCATGACATTTCATGATGACTTTGGGGTTGTAACCCACTGAATGAGAAACACTGACACAGAGCGCAAATTGTAGATGTAGTTAGTAGTTTTCAAGACCTCCAACATTTATTTTAGTTTACTGAGTAGACAGTTTACATTGATTTCTTCTCTTAATTGATCTGTCTTTTGTGCTAGGGTAACAGTGAAGAGTGCTATTAAAAATCTTAAGATTATGTAGACAAAAGAAAGTCAGAAAGAGCTGCCATGTAATTCACAACAGTTTATGAACTACATGTACTGTATTCTGTATTTTCCCCAGCCACTGCTGTGATAGCTAATGTCTCCCAATAGTGAGAGTGACACTTACTGATGGCATAGTTTTAAGTTAACTGCATTCCATTAGCAGATTTCTGTGTAAATCCCTAGGATGCATTGATTGATAACACAACCCCACATGGAATTTCAGTACAAAGCCCTCATGTTACTGCAGAATATATTAACTGTACATCTCAGAAAGTTTTCCAGTAAAATTGCAAAAAAATTGGCTAGTCCAATCTTGCTCTATCTATCCTTCTAAAGAGATCCAAGAACTTTATTTTGTGTGCTTAAGCAGTGTGTTTGGATTAATTGTGAATCCAATTAATTTGGATCAATTTGTGGCAAAATTATAGTGGCACATGTGATATGCAACTACCTACTGGTGAATAAGACAAATAGTTATTTAGCTGGACTATATCATTATTGCTAGTAAATTATTTCCTCACATATATGGCCCATTTACTAAATATCAAATTCATAATTATTTTCAGTTCTAGAAAGTGCTACTTACCACATTTATATACAGATACAGCACAGTTGCGAAATGTGTATCACAAGACACTATAATAAACTAGGGCTTATTCTATCCCTGCTTTCTGTGTTTCAGATGACACCTGCATTAAGCATTGATCTTTGCTCTTTCATTAACTGATCAATATTTTGAGCTCTGTTACTGAGGCACATTACATTTAATTAATGTAATAAAGGTGAAATCATAGCCCCAATGGAATCAATGTTAGGACTTCCCTTAACTCAGGTTAGGAACAATTTCACCCAGTAAGCAGGTGATTGTTATTATCATGTAAAGGCAATTACTTGTTTAGGAAATAAAAAATTGAAACACATTGCTTATTTAACATTGGGTAGCTCCATCTATCTTTAACAGATCTAGTTTGTTAATGCTAACAAAGAGTTTGATCAAAAGATTTCCATTCACAGAATTGAATATGTTTGGTTTTGATCACTCCAATTGACTAAATGGCATCTAAATTTAGAAGGATACAAGAGGTGGATAGATATCTTAGACACTGACAAGTATTTTTATTCTTTTACTAAAACCATGTAAATAAGTTATCACTTCCTCTATGTGTTGTTTTTGGGAAAAGCAGTCATAAAAGATCTAGGAACAATATTTCTTTGCTGTAGGACATCGTTAGTGCTACCTATTTTAACTGTCCCATGCCTAGCATTTATTACAAGCCACAAAGTATCTGCAATATTGTGAAATAAGCAGAATACAATCAAATTATTCTGTCAACCTTTCAACTGTATAACTAAATTGTGGCCCTGTTATCTTCACATTCTATTATAATGAAACTTGGAGCAGCAAACATCCATGAATTCTTAACTACATCTGTAGCAAACTGAAACATACATATACCTTTGCATAATGTACGCGTTAATCCAAGCTGCAGAGAAAGGCAAACCTTTGACTAATCATCATCCCAGACTTCTTACTAAACAGCTATGGGGTAAATCTCTTCTAAATGTAGTTCTGACAATTACAGTGCAATTGCACTAGGGATAAATATGGCCCATTGTCACCGTGATTGATGATTTGGCTAGACCAGGTCAGAACTGGGTCATAACAAGAATGTTGTTTTTGATAAATCCTCTGCACTGACTTTCTCCTGTGACATCCACTTAAAAAACAAACAAGCCCCAAAGACCACACTTTTTAGCATGATTTGTTTCATAAGGAGGAGGAAGTAGTCAAAGAAAAATTAAACTCAGTAATGTTACTTTTTGCCTAAGGGGACTATTCACCTATTATAACAATAGGGGGAGTTGTTGATTTCGGCATGTACTTTCCGCATTGCCATTTGCATTAATGAGAGCTTTATGCAAAGTCCCAGGAGTATCAATGGGAGAATAGATCATTAGGAGCTTGATAACTCTATTTGTTACTGTGTATGAACTTCCTTGAGTACCTGACTTTAAACCTGACTTTAAACTGAAGGTAGCTGCAACTTCTTGTGCTGAAAAACAATAATGGTTTGGGAGCTAGTATCATTCACATCAAAGTAAGTATTTTCTCCTGCAGAAAATCTCAGCAAAATAATATTCAGTAGTCCTATATTTTATCACGACACTATGATCACCTGAAATAGATGGGTTATAGCTCTGCCTTCCAGCACTCTACCAAATTCACTACCCATTTTAGACTTTGTGTCTATTACAGCTGGCCATAGACAACGCCATACACTTACAGTCTTTTTCAGAGTGCTTGTAGTTTTGTTGCACACTTTTTTTTTTTTACAGGAAACCATATTGATTGCCATTAACAATACTTCTATTCTTTAATTATGTGTTGATTGCTTCTTATGACAACCATTCTATTCTTTGCCTAGTACCAATTTCAAACTAACCACAGTATAGCTACCTAGGTCAGCCTGTTTGCCCTTTTAGTACTTAGCTAACACTGTTTTTCATCCAGTCCTTTGGAATTTCTTCAAGTCTCTTAAAAAAAAAAAAAAAAAAAAGTAACATAACTGGACTGCAGAGTTCTTTATTAGAGCTGGCTTTGAACTTTACAAAGCTAAGATGAGACATCTGTCATTACTGGTAAGCGTTATCGAATGTAGTACCCAGACACTCACAGCAGTTCTCTCCATATCTATATTCTGGTCTGATTAGCTCCTTCTCTCTGAACATATATGCTTGAAGTGAAGTTGTCTGCTCTGTGTTTATATGTCTCTGTCACAATATCACACTTCCAGGTTTCTCAGGGCTTGTACTCCTGTCCCCTTTCATCTTCAGGTGCAAAACCTGAAAAGTGGGTTGCACACGTTGCTGCTCCCTATTGCTTTTCATTAGAGCTGTGGCATTTGCTGTCCACAAGGTAGCTCTCCAGCATGTCTCCATAAAAATGAGACAAACTAGTGTAACAGCTTAAGTAGGAGTTTTTGTTAATTTCAGATATTTTGATTGAAAGATATTGAAGAGAACTTAAATAGCTTAACAGAGGGAGATGAGGAATAAACAGCCTTTGATAAAGGGGAGGTGATGAGCAAGGAGAAAGAAAGAGTAAGATAGCTAAATAAAAACTCTCACCAGCCACAATTGCAGACATAAACTGCTCTTAAATTCCCTTTATCAAAAACAAGAGTGCATTTACCCCTCTTCACTAACCACCAATAATCAATTAAATTAAATTTTATAGGATTTAACATCCTTTGATCTGCACTTCCCATGGGGATTCATGACTGTTAAGATGTGTTTATTTCTGCCTGAGGCAGATAAAATCTTTGGATTTGGGATGAGAAGCAGGGTCAGAAGTTAAACAGGTTCCCATGACTGGTAATGACATAGAGATGAAGAATTCTGACAGTAGCAGCAAATCAGAAAACAGGCATTTATTTGAGAATGAGAGATTAAATTTGTAAAATGAGTCTCTGATGACAAAAATCTTAGCGCATATTAAATGATTCCCAACACTTTGACTAGTTAATGATGAACCAATCAGAACCAATAATCATCCAATCAGAATATATGAATTTTCAGACACTGCATTATTAAGACACAACTATACAGCAATTTGACAAATTAAATCTTTAATCAGGCCAAAAAAAGACCAGGATTAATTAAGATAACTCTCTGTCTCACATCTGTAGGTCAGGACTGTCAGATGTCAATTCTGTTCCAGCTTGAAGTTATTGTTTGTAGGTATCTTAAATCTGAGAAGGTTCTCATACCACATTTGTACATTGTTTTTTTATCAAATGCTCAAATCACTGCATATTCGTCTGTCAGATAGGGGCACATTTACAGCCATGCAGTGCAGTATAAAGACAACAAGTTGAGTAAGATTTGAGAATCAGAAGTGATACAATCCCATTGCAGCACAAGGCCAGCACAGGCATAATTTCTTCAGACCTGAGCTAATGCCACCATAAAGCTCTACGGCGTTGTCTAGGGTGCCCTTTGTGCATGTGATCTCACCTTTACAAGTCTCTAAGCAATGCAGGCTTATCAAAAGCAGTAGGAACAAGAGGCAGTGTTTGCCAGGACAAAATGGGCACCCTCAATGCTCAGTGGATTCTATAGGTCTGTGTACGCCGTAGTGTGTGTTCCCGAATTTGCACACCATCTCTGCTTCTGTTGCATGTGAGCACAAGAAGCGTGTCCTCACCATCTCGGTGCGTGATCAGGAAACAAATAATGATGAGCTCTAGTGGATCATTGCTGCAGATAACCTGGGAGGTTATGACTATGTGGCATCTCACAGAGCACAGCAGCTACACTATCTGGCTGCCCAGGATGCCCAAACTCCAAGCAAGGCAGTCATTCACTGTGCAGGCTGCATCTATCTCCACGGCTGACACAAGTAATCCTCAACAACTGTTCACACTCCTGTGCCTATTTCAAGGATGGGTTAACTGAGATGCAGGATGCATAAGTAGATAGATCATGCACACCGAATAAAGCAAGGAAAGAAAAACCTTAATTTTATTTTTGATTTTGAAAAAATTCATACTTCCTGGTAAAATACCTTGAGGTTCATGTGGCATCACAATTGTCCTGTGACACAAAACAAAATTAAGATTTTCCATGCTATGAATTTCCTTTGGCCATGCTGGGATAGGTGAAGCTTTTCCATATTACCATGAAGCTAGGAAGGATGTTTATTATTCATTATTTTATTGGTGGCAAAATAAACGCTTGATTAAAAAAAAAAAGAAATGCTTATTTTTACATTTCTGACATTGGTATGTAGAAAAATCTTCACCTAATGGGGGTATGCTATTTCCATTTTGTCTCAAAAGAGACATAAGGATATGTAGGTCATTTGCTAAGACATTACCTAGGAAGAAAGACCACTGAGGTCAATTCAAAAGATGGGATTTGTCCCAGAATTGCACAGTAAAGGTTTAATTCTACATTTAGCCACCAGTAAATGGCCATATTTCTACAATGGCCAATTCTACATTTAGACTCTCAAAAATTACCATATTAGCCCCTGTATGGTCAATGGAAATCTGAGGTTTAATTCAACTACCAAAATATAGGAGTTCTAGTACCACCTCAAATGCCCAGAGCTATCTTACCTGATCTCAGTTTACCTCTCCTAAGAAGTAGGGATTTTTCATTTGTCCTGTGTGATATCTGCCAGCCCCATGCACGTCTTGGACTACAATCCAGGGTAATCCATGGCATCTTTACACTCTGTTGTTTGTACTACCTAGATGCAGTGAGCGTAGATGCAGTCACTACATGGTAACCATTCAAAATGAGCTGGACTAAACCCCATCCCTGGTTTTCTGGAGAGATATACAGAGTTTACAATGCAGTTTGTCTCATCCCAAAAAGCCACTTCAGGTAAATCAGACACTTTTTTGGAGTAATTAATCTACTTTTCATTGACTATAAAGGATGCAAAGGGTACTACCTCAGATATTTACAGTGTAGATGTCTCAAATTCAGCAAGATGGATCCTCTCAAAAATTGAAAAGAAAGGNAGAAGGTGTATTGATACCCTTTCAACAGGCAGTTCCTGGGCTATGAACTGGGAACCCTACAGGAAAATTAGAAAGGTTGGACAGTATTCTTCTTGCTCAGCTCAGGGCACTTGAATGTGTTTACACGTGTTTGATATTTCCATTCTGCATGCCATAATAAGATGCCAAAATCTCCCTATGTTTCCTCCAAGGAGTATAGGACAAGGTTCAGCTACCTAAATGTTGGACCTACCTACCCAAAACATACAGAGGAGCTTAGTTAACATGGCAGAATTGATATAGGAAACCTACACACCTCTGGATCAACAGCTGGAAGCGAGGTAGATTAACCAAAGGCAATTCAAATAGCATTAGGCAGCTGAATGTAAATCTAGGTTCCTGTCACAAGTTTTTTATTTCACTTAGGGCCACAGGACCTAAATAGTACAAGCTGGGCTACCTAACTTTGACACGCCTTAGTCAAAATGTGTATTAGCACTTAAATCTTTTGGGATTTTCAGTATTGTTAGGATTTATGTTTTATTTGTAAATAATTTATTATGTACATAGTTACTTACGATCATATTTTACTTCATTAGTTGAGGAAAGTTCTTTTGCCATCCAGTGTTCATTAAAAAGAGGAGTGCAGGTGACGATAAGCAGGATAGAAATCATTTAGTGCTTCAGCTTAACAGACTGATAGATTTTCATACAGAGGATTTTTTTTTTCCTTTTAGGTTTGATGAAACATTCAAGTAACAGAGATAAGCTTGACTTCAGTAGTTTTAGACACTTTATAATTTTGTGATTATAGTATTCAACTTCATGTTCCAGAACTGGATGCTGCAGGTAGCATCCCTCTCCATAATGCAGGGTCTCCAAAGACTAGTTCAGTAATTTCCAAATCTGTGATAATGGGAACGGAAAGTGATTTTTCTGGTGTGTGTTTCTGCAATGTACAACAACCACCTGAGTAAAAACTTTTTTTTCCCTTGCAGGAACCCTGGTGACAGAGGGAATCTCAGCAAGATCTGGGATCACTCCCAGGTACTCCATTGATGTCTGACCTTGATGTCTGCAGGGCTGTTTCTCTCACATATTCTTAATCCTCTCTTCTGGCTGCTGTTGCCCAGCTTTTTTACCCTTTCTTAAATATGTTATCACAGAGGCATTACCAACATCACTGATGTTGGCCTTGGCCAGTGGTGGGTCTGTCTTGGAGACAGCAGGAATAAGTGCCCTCCGACATGGGGCATCTCCTGATGTCTTCTCAGAGAAGCCACCCCTGCAGTCCCCCTCCCCTCTACTACCAAAACCTTGCCATGTAAACCCAATGCAAATGGAAAAGAGCAGTCCACCAGAGACTTTTCTGCTCCTGCATTTGTATGCATGACTGCAGGGTGAGCTGTGGAAGCTCTGTCCAAAAATCTGCAAGGTGAAGTACACAACTGTATTGAAGACCTTTGTGCTGACAGGACATACATCGCAGGTGAGTGAAAAAGCAGGAGGGAAATTGTGGAAAACAATGATGAAACACTATAAGAAAAAAAGGATGAAAAACCTTGCGTACAATACATAGCTGAGTTGCAGGTCCGTCACAGTAGAGAAAGTACTTCCCACCACCACAGCATTAGGAAAGAATCAGACTAGAGCACCAGATAATTTTACCAAATGTATTTAGTTACAGAATGTGGAGCATGTTTGAAAGAAGCTGTTTCTCTAGTGGTCATCTCAGTGGGAAGCTATGTAGGTCTATTTAAGGATAAGGAAAATATTCAGTGCTTAATTGATACTGCCCTCCTTGAGCTGTTACGTGTAAGACATAAATATGATACTTAGCAGTTAAGTGAAAACGGGAATATGTCATGGTAAGGGTTGGTAGTGCTATTCACTAGAACATGGATGGGTCAAGTTTGGTGGGTGTGCAAGTACTTGCATAATCTGTGCACAGAAAACATTTCTATCAGGTCACAGAAATTATGTTTTGATGCAGAAGTGGTCAGATAACAATTGAAAAGTTATATGCAACAAACAAGTGAGAAAAAGGGACTTTTGCTTTTAGAAGCTCCAAAGTTTCCATCTATTGAAAAAAAAATGAAGATGTGTGTGACCATCTTTACCTTTTCTGCCCCCATACTTGGAGTATATTGGGTATCAGAGGTACAGTGTCTTCAGTACGCAAGAGATACTGACCCTCTGTCTTGCACAGGATATGTTATAGGAGGCAGATTCTGTGAAGAAGGAGCATATAAAATGTTTATCTTTACAAATTTCAGTTTGTGTGCACTTTTATGTCAATTTAGTTATTTTCAAAGCTATTTTTGATTTTTTTTCTCCTCATCAAGATAGCCATTTAACTGGCTACCCACTGAGTTGTTCCAATTAACAGACACCCATTGCATTATTTGTCTTGTTAATTTTTGTGCCATGAAGGCCCAGACATTAGAGTTCAGGCTTTGCTTCTCCATGATGAATATGTAAAAGCTCTTGCCCCTCAAGCACAGCTTATACTCACTTTTTAGTTAACTTAAGCAACTGATGAATAGCCATGCATTTAAGAAGTAGGTTTTTGAACTGACTTCAGCTCATATTTTCTACCTTTGCAAGCTCATATTTTCTACCTTTGCAGTGGCTGCAGTCTCCAGACCTGCTTCACAAACTGGAAAGCAGATAGTTCCAAAGTATCAGCTAAGTAATTCTGATTTCTACTTTGACATCCAGAGTGAAATGCACTCACCTCAGTTATTCTGTCTTCTCTAAACAGAGTACCCAGGAAAGTCGATAGTTCCTAGAATCAGAAAATGTTGCATTCACTTTATACCAGTTCATCACCAGTTTGTGGCCTGAAATCCACAGATTTTGCACAGCAGTGAAGAGAACTCATTCAGTCCATTCAACCTCACCTCTTCTCTCCTATTAGCTATTTAGAGGCTGTGCCACAAGCATAACAGGTTGAAAAGGTGAAATTTCAAATTGTATATAGTGGATTATAAAAGACTATTATTATCTATGTCACTAAAAGGGAAAGTGCATCCCTCGTGCAGTAACACCTACACAATATGTTCATAATTTTCATGACAACACTGACATCCTCTATGTTTGCAAGGCAACATGCCCTCCCTCCCACCTCCTAATCTCCTTCATCTGAAAGAGAAATGTATTTTTAGCTGCCTCAGTGGGGCCTAAGGCATTGATTTATGAAAATAAGGTGGAAGAATTCATGAATTTTTTCTGACCTCCATCTCTCATTCCTTAGACATTTCTATTTTAAGATGTATAAAATGAATTGTCCTAATGTGGCATATTATCACCTTGGTACTCTGTATTTCACATTACTCTAACATGAACACATACACCCCCATATGCCAAAATCACCTGAACATTACTTTGTATTGAGTTTAAAATGTCTCTCCATCACATATTATTTTACTCTGATGGTGATGCATGGTTTTTTGAGTCCTGAGTCTCCCTACAAATTCTCTTGAAAGACTGGAATAACTTCTATGGGTACTCTATAAATAAGGAAACACAAGCAGATGAAATTGTAGCATTTTGATACAGAGTTCTTTGTAACATAACCTAGTGAAGCTAAACCAATATCTCATTTTGCTCAGCTCTTGATTTTGCAGTTAGAACCCTGCACTTCACATTTCAGTGACCTCCATTGCTCGTGCTAATTAATTCTTTGGCAGTGCTACTTATGCTTTATATAAACATCTTTGATAGTATAAGTAGTTCTCCATCAGCAATATTGTTAAGTATTTTAAGATTCATATGAAAATAAAATTACAAATAAGTCTCAGATTATGAGACCCTTGCAAGTGGCCCACAGAAAACCAGACCTCTTCATCCAAATGCACTAGAAATTGAGGTCATTTTCAAAGATAAGAAATTCCTATTTTGGCTCATATTTGAAAGAAAAATGAAAATTTTCCTAAATATAATTTTTCCAAGGTGGAAGTCATATTTTTCTCACTAATCTTTTTATGATTTTTTTTCCAGTCAAACTTTTAATAAATTGATCCAATTTTATGCTTATTCTCTCTCAGTGAAATTTGCCTGTTTGCAAAGAGCCATCAAAAAGGCAACACACCACTTAATTCCTACTTAAACATCTGCTTCTGCTTAAGGTAGATACAATGTGGTGTCAAACTTGAGTGGATTTAGGCATTCTGTAGTCTTTGTGCTATATTTACCCTGGCTCCGCGGTGAATTTTACCCTGTGATGTCATGCTGGGGGTAGCATTTTGAATAGAATGAGTGATGCCTTGAAAGTAAGAGGAGAGTTTCACTATTTCATTTGCCATAGCTGTTTCCTGAGTGTTTTCTGTTTCAATCCAATATCAATAAAGTAGGTAAGACTAACCTTTCAGAAGACATTTGGAACAAAGCTTCACCTTTAAGGCAACCAGGGGATGAGAACAATCTAAGTGAACTGGCCAGCAGGTAAGAGCAATGTTGGCTCAAACAAATGTAGAAAGTCAGGTGAAAGGGCCATTAATAATAAAGAGACATCCAGAACAAATGTACTGACTTCACAGCTGAGACAACTTGTGTGAATAACAATATTAGCGCTGAACTTTGCAGAACACATGGAGTTGTCCTTGACTTTGCTCTTCTAAGCCAAGAAAAAAAATCCTTAAACTCAAAATATCTTGCCACAAAACTTTTATACTTTGCTCATATTAGTTTCTAAGGCACATATATGTCACAGATAAAGATATTCCTACAGAAACGTAAATTAAAAAAAAAAAACAAACCACAAACCAAAAAACAGAACACCAAAACCAACAAACCAAACCAAAACAAAACCAGTAAACATTCTTCTTCATAACATAGAGGTCACTTTGTCTGAATATTGACTTTACAGTCATTTTTGCTTTATTGTTATTATGTACAAAGGGTATGTGCATCAAAGAAATATCATATTTCTTTAAAATCCAGTGCAGTTAACACATTCAGACACATAGCAACAAAAGTTCTCTTTCCCTTTCTCTTCTAACTGCAGATTCCAGTACACTTACTCCATTTATTTATACCTTCTCCATGCCTACACCTCCATACTAATTTGTTAGGAATAGAAAACACTGGAAAATAATGTTACAAACTTAAGGGCAGTGATTATTTCAATATGAGGATGTTGTTAATGAATCAGCAAACCTAAGAGTTAAAAGTAAAAATGATGTGAATAGTTTATTCATTGTATTATAAATGACTCAAAAATCATCTTTTATGTATCATGCAGGAAAAAATAAAAGAATCCAGCAACCCATTGGTTCAGAGTATATCACGCAGTGTAGATTGTTTGTAAATGGGTGATGCCATTTCTGTCTATAGTAGTAGGTCTGTGGGTACCTATGCCTTTTCACATCTGTTTCCACCATTATTTCTAGGCCAAGGGGGGGGGAGGGGAAAAAGCAGATGAGTTATTCATAAATAGATCCAGGCAATCAATTTTAAAAGGTAACTGCCAAATAGACTGCTAGAATTGACCTAGATGACAACTCTACTATGCTCAAGAAAAAGGGATGTCACAAGGGACTACAAAATATTGAGTAGTGTAAGCCACTGGGGCAACTATCAACTTCAGAATGCTCTAGGCAAAGAATGCATATTTTAAAATGCAAGCCATGGTTTAGAGCAATGGTCTGCAATGGAAAAGGTGCAAACTATTGCAGGTATATAAACTCACTGAAATTAATAATGCTCAGCCCAGCAGTTTACCTGCATATTCTATTGTTGGCTGCAGAATCAGGCCCTCACCATCCTCCAGTGTCACTGCAGCAATGTATGAACTCTTTTGTCAGCTTGTGTTTTTGCAAATGTCCTTTTTGCATTACTTGGCCTTATATATTTACACATAGGAAAGGGAATTATCCTGGAAAACTGTACATCTGATAAAATTGTGGGGCTTAGGGACTTAGCAAGCAGTGCAGTTAAAATCACTAAGATATTTTCTGTGGATCAAAGGAAACACATTTGTCCAATAGATTTTCATTAGTGCTGGTTACAAGACCATAACTAGTGATTTTTCCCTAATCCATGGAGAAGTCGTTCTTGCACTGCTCTACTGTCTCCTTTGGGACCAAGTTCTCCCTAAGCCACAAGTGCAATTCGGTGTTGAGGTGGCCTGTGATAGCGAGGCGCTGGTGATCACCATGCATTTTCTGAATCGTCAACAGCCAGTGTGAGCTAGTTCTGCTGAATCATTTCAAATTTTCTCTGAAGAGACAATTTAGTAATTTTTTTCTCTTCTTGTTGGACACATGCAATCTCACATTAACTTGAAATATTATTAAAAATATAATAAGGATTTGATAATTGAAGTTTGATCATTTGCAGTGGTAAACCAGCACAAACTGCATTGGCTTACAGTATACCTCATTTGTACAGGGATGCCATTTTTGTTTTAACATAACAGATCTCTGAGGAAACAGGCCATTGGACTGTGCACTAGAGCTGAACTCCGCAGCCCTCCTCATTCCAAAAGTCTAGGATGAAATAAAATTGGAGAAGTGGTTTAAGTCTCTACAGACACATTGTATATCCTTACATGCGAGGAGAACTTTGCTACAAATACAAAACTGAATTCTTTCCTCAAAACCTTGTGTATTCAAATGAGATATTTATGTTAATGGTAGAGTCACTAGTTTTTTCTGAATGCTGTAGAGGAGACAGATGTCCTTTTGGAAGACAATTAACATGATAGGTCATCAGGAGGTGATTCAGCCCATCCTTTCTTGACTATTAAGGGAGCGAGGTATGGCTGTATGCAGAAAATCTAGTCATTTCACATACAATGAAATAGGAAACTAATCAGGATGGAAATATCTTGTTGGTGAGACTCATTCTCAAATATCAGTGAAAATCCTAGAAATGTATGCTGGAAGACACTTCAGCAAGCCATTCCGCCCACTGTCTCATTCTAAGGCAGGATCCAAAGCACTTAATGCCTGGCAGGTGTTTACTCAACCTCTTTATATAGGAATAATATTTCACAGCCTTCTTCCTATTGCTGTGCAGGTGGCTCAATACATCATGCGGCATTATCACCCTGTGAAGAGGAGCCTTGGAAAAACAGAAGGTTGAGGCAGAAAAAAGATCTAGGAAGCCCCAGTGTCCTGTCTTTGGTAGGTGTCAGAAGCAGGCACTTAGGGAAGAGCAAGCAAACACAGATGCTTCCTGGGAATATTCCCCTGCCTCCAAGAGTTTCCAGCTCAGTGCTTTTCTAAGCCAGAGTTGCTGTCTTTATGTTTAACTGTTATTGGATTTCTCTTTCATGAGTATTTCCTGTCTCTCCTCCCATTCACGTAGACTTTCAGCACCTGCAGCATCCAGGTACTTCTTGGACCTGTAGCCACAGCTAATTCATTTTACAAAAGGGTAAGGTGGAATCACACAAGAGGTTGTAGCTGAGTCCAGGGTCGATCTCCAAACTTCGGAATCTCATTCGTAAGAAGTGTTTTTTCTGTCTTAATGGGATACAAACCAGCATTTTTACCTTTTCAGTCACCTTAATGATAAACAATACTAATGAAGGACATTTAAAATGCTCCATATATTTGATTCTGTAATCAAGGCACCAAATACTAAAAAAATTCACAATAAAAGTAAATGTTATCTGCTAAATAAACAGAGTAGGAATATTTTTTAGGTATTAAGTATTTCAGATAAGGTTGTAATATTTAATTTAGTGGATGAAACTCTGTATACTGTACCCACTGTATGAATTTTATATTTTTACTTTCTATAGCAATGCTTTTGTAAATGATGCACACCTCCCAGATGATTTTAAAGTAAGAAAAGGAAGTTTCAATATAATCTGCCTGCATTTGCACTGCATCTACCACTGATTAGATAGATACCATGCCAACAACACTCAAAGAGTCTTGTCATTTTGTTAAAGATGACCCATATATCCTTTCTTTCTTGGACTCTCAGTGTAGTTTATATCAATGGTTATCAATCACTTTTCAGAGTAGTTTGAAAAATGAACAAACTTCCCTAACTAATAGGCTTGAAAAATAATTCCTGAGATTTCATTAACCAGGAAGGCAGAAAAAAAGCCAATGTTTATCAAAGATATTCAGGAAATTAGATACAGTTCTGAAGAACCGAAATGGTAAGAAATGTACTGGGGCATTTATTATGATTCAAGAAATCAAGAATTTCTTTTTTTGGATGCAGATAGATCCCACTTGGGTGCATGCAATTCAATAATGAAGAATCTATTCTATCATTGAAAAATGAAGAATTTATTCATGAAAACTCTCATTGCATTAATGAGAGTTGGCCTTGAATTGATTGGAAAATAGATCCACAAGCTGCAGACAGCAGCACATGAGAATTGTATTTGTATCTGTAAAGATTATGTGATAATGTAGATATTTGAAAGGGAGTATGAGACCCTTATGGAAAAAATAATATTTATAAAAATAAGTAAAAATGGGAGACATGTACTCAAGATATGGGGTGTGGGCTAGAGAAAAGAAAAAAGGAGGAAATATAAGTTTAATTACAGCATGACTAATTTATTTGATGCTGTTAGTCTTTTCCATTTTAATTACACATGGAAAAGGATCTCTAATTCAAAGATAAAATGGATAACATGAGCACATTCATGCTTCTGAAAAGCTAAGCAATTATGTTTAATAATAAAATCTTAACATTCAAGAAGTTTTACAAAAAATATGTGTGAAAGTCCTTAATGATTGTGTTGAAACTAAATAGATATACCTCAACAGGTACTTTATGTTATTATTATTTCCGTATAGATTCCACCATTTCTTTTGATGATACCACCAAGATTTAGAATAATCTGTTTACAATGTCATGTTCTATTTTGACTATAGAACTTTTTTTTTTTTCCTTTACAATATGGTTGTGACAAAATCAGATACAAAAGATGTGAAAGAAAATAGTCTTTGCTTCAGTTAGCCCTAAGTCTCAAGTATATCAGGTGCCAAGAAACAGTGAAATTTGCATAGGGGGGTATTTTAGTACATGTTTAAAACAATCCTAGGACTAAGAGGATTGAAAAAACAAAACTCATTGGTAAATAAGTGAACTTTTCTCCCTTAAATTTTTTCATTTTCAAAAGAATTCAAATATGTATGAAAAATGCTGAAGTTCTTGTCATTATGTTAATCTTAAAATTGTTTCAGATATACTTTCTCCTTACATAGTATCTACCCCAAACAGAAACAGTCTTTACTTATTATCTGTTTGCATCTCCAGCTTTGTAACAGCTCATGATCTGAGAAAGGGCAAATACTCAGCCAGTGTAAACTGTAATAGATCCATTGACTTAAACAGAAAATGATAATTTATACCAAATAGAGATTTGCCCCAAGGTCTCTTCATTAAAAGTTCTTTAGGGTAGGTTGTTACTGAGTGTAAATATTAGTTATTATTCAACTCATTTCTTCAAAGTAAAGTGTATGATAGCACTGTGCTCTGAGTGTCCCACTACTAGAACTACGATGCAAGACTGTGGGTGAACAGTGTAAACTGCCTGTACATCAGGCCCCCAAAGGTTTGCTGGTTACTAGCATAAACTGTAGAAAATGACCCTTTTACCCTGAATCCCAAAGAATTGTCCATGTGTGTGATTTATTCTAAAAGGACATGTATAGTAATGCTTTAATCTCTTTAGTTCACATAATAAGAGCATCATGCACTGCACTATTTGAAATTCTGCAAGTGGTTTTAATAAAAGAATAATCTTCAGGAAATATATAGTTTAAAATGTCCTTTTATTATCTCTTTTTAAATATGGAGATGGGGGGTTGGGAGGTGGAAAGGAGGAGGAGTGCAGACTGTAGGAAGATGGTTAGAAAGTATTGCTGAATCACCTACTTCATAAAAGCTAATTCTCATCTGACAGCTCCTTTAGTTCTTTTTTTTTCTTTTTTTTTTTTTTTTCCCCCCTGAAATGAATAAGAGGAAAAACTGTACTTATTAAACAAGCTGCACTTTGGCAGAACAGCCAACGCTAATCACAGCTCTGTGTTAACCAGCTGGCTATTAGATCGGCATTCCTAACCTTGATTTTGGATTTCTGCAAATGTTCTTATTTAATTTGTCAGAAGACTACAGATAAAAGAAAACATAGACTAATGAGACACTGCATGTTTTTCACTTCAAAATCTTATTATGACCATAGCTCAGTTAGATATTTAGGCACAAATGTTTGAAGCCAAAGGTACTGCTTGCAGCTTTAAAGTTAGCATGCTGTGTTTACCTGCAAATATCCATTTGTTTGCCCAAACATCATCTTGATTAGAAATCAGGAGTTCCCAGCTCCCATTTTTGAAGATTCTGAGTCACCCTTTGCATTGCTTACTGCAGAGAAATTTGTAAAAGACTGGACATAAAATTTCAAAAGTTTGTAATCAGATATATGATCTTCAAATGCATCTGCCTTTGAAGTCAACAAACAGATACTAACTTATACCAACTCCAACTATGGATCACTGCTGTTTCTGGTTTTCTGGCTCTTTGAGTCATTTAATATAATCTTTACTATGACTATTATTGATACTTTATTTGTGGCCATGTCTAGAAGTCCTATGTATGTTAGAAAATGTATGGGCGCAGACCAAAGGATCCATCTCTTCCTTCCTCCTCCTCCATTCCTACAACCTACAATTTATCTTCCTCAGTGACCATGGTTGCAAGAAATGACCTCTGTTGCAATCATTATAATAGTGAAATTTCTCATTAATTAGTTAATTGCTTTGTTAATCTGTAAGTACAGATTAACAAAAATACAGGCCCTTCCAGTTAATGGATTTTGCTGAGAAGGGGGAAGAAAAAAGGGCACATACAAAAAGAATTTAAAAAAAAAAAAAAAAACAAAAACTCAAAATGACAAAAAGAAATGCGAGTGGGTGAATAAAGAGATGTATCCTTTCTAAATGTTTGAAGAAGTTTTGCAGCCTGTAGTATTCTCAGTGCTAGCCTTAATTCCAGAAAAAGAGTGGTACAGTACTTAATCATCAATCACTAATTAGCTATGACATGCAATTTGTATTCATATTCATAAGTCCTTTCCAATGTTGTAGGTCAGCTTCACCTCGCAAGAAAAAATCAGAAAACAGCATCTGATTCAGGGACTATTGTTGAATGTTAGTATGTGTAACCTTGCTTCCTTACTTTATTATGTTATTGTTGTCTTTTTCATCCCAGCTAACAGACTGGGACACCAAAAGTTCAACAATATCATCTGTCACTTCAAAGCGCTCTTACATATGACTTGCCTTACCCTGGCAGAAAGAGGTGAGAGATGATCTGAGACAAGCGCAATGGCTAACCACCTTCGTGTAGTCATTTTTAAACTCTCCAAGAACAGTGTATAGAAGCTCACCTTGCTCTGTGACCTAAATTGATCTCACTAGCTAAATGGGGTCAAGCCTGGTCACTCCTGGAAAGGTAGAAATGCTTCTTACAGCACAGCTGAAGCTTTACATTCCTCCTCCAAAGCACTGTACAGGCAACCCAAACAGCCTGGAGGCAATTCTTAATGAGATCCTTTATTCTTCCTGAATAGGAAGAAAGAAAAGAAAAATCTTCCTCCAGAGGTAATCACTCTGGCCTACCTTGTACCTATTCATCCTAAACTGCTTGGAAAGAAACAGAAAGGTACCTCCCCTGGCTCCCCTAAAAATTCCTTCAGCAATTTAACCAGATTTTGTTTTATTTCAAGGGAGGGTCACATGAAGGAGGGCTGGATGATGCAATGAACGCTCATCCTACCTGGTCAGAGAAGCTGAAGTTGGAGCTGTAGCTGGGAAGGAAATCTCTGTTTCCAGGTCTCCAGCTCTAGTCCAGGGAAAACGTATGTTGCCAGGATCGTGACTGGAGGATGAGAGCCAGAAAAAATACCAATCAAAATCTGGGACAAAATAAATTCGTGGAGATTTACTTTTTTTTCAGAGAGCAAGGAAGGAAGAACATTGTTTTCTAGGACTGCACTGGCCCAACTAAAATGTCTGGTCACTGTGCCCTATTTCCCTGTCTAACAGGGCAGCAGACCCTACAGGGAGATAAGAATACTCCATTCCTAAGCACTTTCTGCTTTGCTGCACTTCCAAGGTTATGTTTTTAACAGTACCACCCTGCGGAAGACACAGATGAGGCGAATGCTTTTCAGGTGCCTCACACGATGCCAGAAAATGCCCCTCGTGGCTGTGTGGCTACCTGGAAGCTGGCTAACATCTAGTCTTGCACACCAAAGGATGCAGGGTAATGCTGTCTGCTGCTGACGGCTGCAAAGTATACAGAGGACTTGTATATATTTGGAAACATTATAAAAAATGTTAGAGACAGAATGACAAGTAGAGCCAGAATGATTAATAAAGAAAGCCCTATGGGAAAAAGAATCATTCTTTATTACAGGAGAATTATAATAAATATCTGCTTGTTTTTTCTTACCCTTAAGCTGCAAATGAATGCTCAGTCTTTGGAAAATGTGCTACGTTGCTAATTTGAACTATGCAAATTTCTGTGTACAGGCAGCCCAGGCAAAGCTCTGTATGCTTTTGTACACATATACGCACATGCACACATACACATACATATATGCCAATACTTAGTGCTGACACTTCAGGGTATTCAACCATTCCAGCCACTTGATTTTTCCTATGCTAGAGTTACTTTTCTGGAGTGGGATTTCTTTTTCTTTCTTTTCCACATTTTCAATGTATGTAACAAAATGATTCAAAGTATTTTCTGCAAGTTATTCCTTCTAAATCCCGTTACATTTTCTCAGACAGTTTTAAGAGAAATTTGCTTTGCAAATCCAGTTTGATGCATAAATAGTGAGTATGTGATTCCAATTAGTGTAGCCTCTAAACAGCTCACCACATTCAACGTGATTTTATTTACCCTTTTGAGAGGAAGAAATATCCCTTCCTTGTTTACAGGTGAGAGAAGTAGATCTGAGAAAGTAGGTGATTTGCCCAAGGTCAGAAAGGAGCTTCAGATATGGCAGGAAACTGAGTGCAAGGCACCCATCCTCCAAGTGAGGAGCCTAACCAATGGACCATATTGCCCCTCTGATTTCCTGAAATAGTACATCCCAATGAACTGTTCATAAAAAACTAGTCCTTACTTGCACATATTCAGAATTCCCATCAAACTTGTAGAAAGATTTTCTAATGCTTTTCAATGATGTCTATAAATCAAGATGTCATCTAGACAAACGATGACACATGCATCCACCAAATGGTGAGAAACTGTTATTCATTAATGCCATATAGACAGACGGTACATTTGTCAGTCCAGAAGAGTGAGACCAAGAGTCATCTATTCCTACAGCTCATTGTAATGACACCTTGTTCTGCCATTCTTTTTTGCAGTTTCATTTTTAACTTCTATCCCCATCTAGTAATGCTTGCAGTGCTGCTGTAACTTTGTGAAGCATTGTAACCATTTAAAGCCAAAGATTTGAAAAATGTTAAAACATTTAAATAGAGTTAATGAGTGTCCTGGTTTCGGCTGGGATGGAGTTGATTTTCTTCCTATTAACTGGTATAGTGCTGTGTTTTGGATGTAGTGTGAGAATAATGTTGATGACACACTGATGTTTTGGTTGTTGCTAGACGAAACCAGGACACATGGATGGTATTTTGTTTATCACATCCATTGGGATCTGACGACGTCCATCTTGCCATTTTATTCCTAAAAACTGGATCTCCTGTGCAGGTCCCTTGNATGGTACAAAGCAGTGATTATTTCTGCAGTATTGCAAGGAGGCGGCACTTCCATTATAAAGATAGTTTCCCAACTGTCACAATGGCTTCCCCATCTATATTATCCCAAATCGCAGCTTTGAATCACAGAAGAATCTATATATAGTGATCTATTTTTTTCAGTTACATGAAGCTTATTCTGGTGGAATCTTCAATAGCACCTTAAAAGCACATATCTGCATTCTGCAGAGACTTCATAAATCTAATTGGCTTTTTTTTCTTAAGGTAAGGTCCTGATTTCTACCTCACATTGGTGCCATATTTTTGTGCATCTGGCTTCCAACACTAAGGAAGATGGTTGAGCCACCAAATGTATTATTTTATGGGGTGGGTTCCAACAGCCACAGAAATTATTCTAAGCATCAGGATGTTGTTAGTCTCACTGGTCCATAGTCAGATTGCCTAGTAGAGAGCCAAAGATGCACTTAAACACCTCCTATGGCATATAAATTAAATGGGAGATTGAGTCACTAAAGACATGTGTGTTCTGGATTTGTTTATTGAAACTGAAGAGAAGCAATCATAATGCTTGGGTGAAGCAGTCATAGCAAGCACTCTGCCTGGCTTAGAAATCATGACTGCTTCTTCTCATTAATCGAATATGGAGCCAGAGACTGTCAACTCATAAAGTACCATCTGAATCACTCATTTCCCCTACAGTAGGTGGTCTTAATACAGTTGTCTGCTTCTCTGTAAGTAAAATAAAAATACTAATGCCGCAGGTTTAATAAAAGACTATGAAGTCTTCAGACAGTGTGAGAAGTGAGTTATTACAGACTGTGAAGCAGCTCCATCTCACCAATACCAAAATGATTAAGATGAGAATCCAGCCCCAAGGAGATACTCTACTATTCATAAACAAAATTTCTCTTCCATTTGTTTTTGGAACTTATACTATATTATTTTACGAGACCATTTCCTCCCAAAACATTTATTTGATGCTCCCTTGCATCTTACTACAAGTTGATCTCCTACAGCTGCTAGTGCCTCACCACATTGCTTCTGTTGGAGCTGGTGACATAGATGTGATGGAGCGAGGGAAGAGGCACCAAAGTTGCTTTTTTATCTCAATATAGTCTCTCTGCTGCAGCAGAGCATATTTTCTGTTCTGTGGTGCATCTGGACCAATATAAAGTGCCTTGGGTCCTTTCAAGATAAAGTTTTAAGACAAATATTGAAGAGACAAATCTTGGGCAACACAAGACAATCTTTTCAGCTACAGATGTCCCCAGCTTCTTCATTTCAGACAGATAATCTTACTTCAATGATTTTCCAGTCTGCTACGACACTTTCACCTTGTTGTGACTATTGAATCTATTGAAGTAGCAATAGCATAAAAACCTTGTTAACAGAGAGGAGATTGAGGTTGCAAAATATTAAATCTGTAAGGGTAGGATGCTTAATTTAAAATACTCTGTACCACTTAAGGCTTTCCTCAAAGTATAACTGACTTGATTTGCATCCTGCTTAGACTGACGTAAATCAGCAGTAGCTCCACTGGTCTCAATAAAGCTATGTTGTTGTGATCAAAAGGAGGATTATAGCCATATGTCTGCTTCGTCCATGCTATATTGTGTGTGAGTTCCGATCTATCTGCTTTATAAATTATGAATGGAATGGGAATTCTGTTTTTATTAACATATATTTTACCACAAGTGCTGATTAGGGGGAGACATTTTCTATAATTCCTTCCCTTTTTAAATTGCAATGCAAACAACTTCTCAGAACTATTGCCCCAGGTTCAGAAAGTGATGATTAAAGAGGTGCTCTAAATTCCCCCTTGGGTTCATTGGGAACTGAAATAGGCAAGACATGCAAAGATGATTGTGAAACAAGCCAGTGCAGGAATGGTTCAAAAAGGGCAATTAGTGCTCATTTTCCGTGTTTTGATCATTTTG